>ML787560.1:137630-171324 GCA_009831015.1 Picea engelmannii
TCACCAGGGACCAAGTTCAGCAGAAGTTTCCTCATCTCATGGAGGAACTCAACGCAATGGGGACCATTGCTTCCTAAGGGGGGAGGAATGATCCAGGTGGATATTGGTGGCCACCCACCTATTCCACTTGGACCTCCACCATTGCTTCTTTCAGTTTTTCAGTTTTCACACAGTTTACTATTTTTAGCAGTTTTTCGGGTCCTAAACTTCTGGAGCCGTTTTGAGGCCCTAAACGATGTTTTTTGGGGTATGTTGCGGTTGCAAAATTTGTCACAAATTTTTTCACAAATGTTGTAGTCCTCGGATAGATCTTTCCAATGGGCTATCATACACCGAAAACGGAGATCGTATGCAAAAGTTACGACCCCGGGAAGTTGATGTACCAACTTACGCAAACGGGGCCCACATGACTTTTGGCGCTTCATCTCCTAGGGTTAGGTTTTTGGATGTCTAGGACTTTTGGCATTCCCGTTTATTGTAAAAGGGCCTTCAGAGCCTCATTGTAATCATCTTCTTATGGATGTGAGTAGCAACCACATCTCTTCTCAGAGATAAGCTACCAGCGCCCTAGCTAGTTTATTTCCATTCTGTCTGTAAACATATTTCAGTCATTTGTTATTAATGAAATAAAGTCTTATTTCCGCTGCATCTCTGCGTTTATGTGTATTTCTATATTTCATTGTGTTCCTACATAAATCCGGATCAGTTTGCTTGTATGGTTGCAGTCGCAGAAACACCTGATCCCCTTCTGCAAATTGACGTTCAGAGCGACCTTGATCTGCTTGTTTCTTCATGTGATTCTATGCCATGACCAAGTTCTCTTTGAGGGTATGGAAAATATCCTCTCGAACTGTAAGTGTTTGGTAAACCGCCTGGAACTTCAAGGTACCTGGTAAGTATGAGAGAACTGAAGGTGGATTCTGTCCATATACCACTTCAAAAAGAGTCATGTGTGTAGTTGTATGGTAGGAAGTGTTGTACCACCATTCAGCTAGGGGTAACCATTGAGCCCACTGATTTTGCTTTTCAAAGGCAAAACAACTCAGATATGTTTCTAAACACTTGTTGACAAATTTCGTTTGACCATCAGTCTGGGGATGATAAGTTGTGATGAGATGCAATTGTGTGCCTTGTAGCTTGAACAATTCTTGCCAAAAATTGCTTGTGAAAGTTGGGTCATGATCAGAAACAATAGACTGTGGCATGCCATGAAGCTTGAAGACCTGGTCCATGAAAATTTGAGCCACCATGGAGGCAGTAAATGGGTGTTGAAGAGAACATAAATGAGCATACTTGGAAAGGCGATCCACAACCACCATTATTATTGATTTATTTCCCAATTTGGGTAAGCCGGTAATAAAGTCCATAGAGATATCCTTCCAAATAGTAGGTGGAATCGGAAGTGGTTGTAGTGTGCCTGGAGATTTGACTGTTTCTCCCTTGTTGCGTTGACACACATCACAATCAGTGACAAAATTATGGATGTCCTGTTTCATACCATCCCAGAAAAAAGAACGTTTGACCTTGTCATAGGTTTTGGTGAACCTGGAGTGCCCCGCTGTGGGTGTAGCATGAATCTCAGAAAGTACCGTGGATTTAAGCTTTGATTGTTTACTTAAATACAAACGAACTTTGTATCGAATCTCATCCTAGAGCCAAGAGTACCCTAGGGGAGCTAGAGCATTGGTCTATAATTGTTGGATCAGATGCGAAATTTTGGGATCTTGTAGCCATTCCTCGCGAACAGCTTGGAGCCAATCTGGTACAATGAAGGAAGGAGAAAAAAGGGATCCTTCTTCTTCATATTTTTGGGATAGTGCATACGCCACCACATTGTCTTTTCCTTTCTTGTAAATGATCTCATAATCATATCCCAAGAGTTTAGTCACCCATTTTTGTTGCTCCGGGCAGGAAATGCATTGTTCCAGAAAGTACTTGAGGCTTTGATGGTATGTCTTAATTTGGAAACATTGCCCCAAGAGATAAGGGTGCCACAAATCAACGACATGTAGCATAGCCAACATTTCCTTTTCATAAATGGGTTTGCCCAGATTCCTTTCAGATAGTTGCTTGCTGGTGAAGGCCAAAGGTCGAACCTCTTGCATAAGGACAACGCTGATTCCTTTCCCTGAGGCATCACATTCCAACACAAAGGTCTTTGTGAAATCAGGAAGGTCTAGAACTAGAGTGGTGCACATGGACATCTTCAAGGTTTGGAAAGCTTGATCAGTGGCTGGAGTCCAAGTGAAAGAGTTATTTTTTAGGAGAGCAGTGAGAGGTGTTGCAATCTTTCCATAATTCTTAACAAACTTGTGATAATACCCTGTTAAGCCCAGAAATCCACACAAGATTTTGACAGTCTTTGGGTGTGGCCAGTCTTGAATAACTTCAATCTTTTTCAGATCCACCCTGACGCCATCCTTGCCAACCAGATGACCCAAGTATTCTACTTTTGAGGCACCAAAAGCACATTTAGACTGTTTCAGGAAAAGTTGGTGCTGAGAGAGTAGATGGAGAAATCGATCCACATGAGAAAGATGATCTTTCCAGGTTTTTCTATAGATGAGGATATCATCAAATAAAACTAAGACAAAATGACGGAGAAAAGGATGAAATACATGATTCATGAGGCTTTGGAAGGTGGAGGGGGCATTACACAAGCCAAAGGGCATGACCAAAAACTCATAGTGGCCCTCATGAGTTCAAAAGGCCATCTTGGGAATGTTTTCCTCTTTCATATGTATCTGGTGATAGCCTGAGTGAATATCAAGTTTAGTAAAGAATTGGGTGCCACTCAATTCATCCAGGAGGTCATCAATGACAGGAATGGGAAATTTGTCTTTAATGGTCAGTTTGTTGAGGGCGCAAAAGTCAGGACACATTCTCCAAGAACCTTCTTTCTTCAGGAACATGACTACAGGAGAAGAGCAAGGGCTTCTACTAGGGAGGATAATGCCTACAGTAAGGAGTTCCTGGACCATTTTCTCAATTTCATTTTTTTGTGAAAAGGGGTGGCGATACGAACGGATATTGGGAGGAAGGCTTCTGGGTACAAGGGGAATGGAATGATCATGAACACCATGGGAAGGAGGGAGTCCTTGGGGAGTGGAAAATACCATTTGATGATTAGAAAGGAGGCCTTGGAGGTCTTGCGGCACCGGGGGTGTCTTTGTTTCTTGTGTGGCATGGAGTTGGACAATGACACCATAATGACCTTTTTTGAGCAGCTTTTGCATGTGATGGGAACTAATGACCTCAGGTGAACCAACAATGATGCCTTGGAATTTATATTGGTGGCCTTCTTGGTTGAATTGCATGGTTAATTCCTTAAAATCCATGAGAATGGGACCCAAAGTCCTTAGCCAGTCTACACCCAACACAATGTCACAACTGCCCATGTCGATAGAAAACATATGGGATTTTAGGTGGTAGTCACAGATTTGGAGACACACATTTCACAATGCCCTCCACATTTCATGGAACCACCATTGGAAATCATGATTTGAAAATTGTTGACGACATGGATGTAGCAATGAGTTTCTTGGGCAATGCGGCGATGAATAAAATTATGGGTGCTTCCACTATCAACCAGAATGATGACCTTATGATGCTTGATGTAACTGATTAACTTGAGGGTTTGGGGGGAGGAGAAGCTATTGAGAGAATTGAGGGAAATGATCGATTCCACTTCGGGAGGGTTTGAGGGAGGGGTTATGTCAGTGATTTCAGGTGACTCGGGCACAAGGGGAGTTTCAACATCCTCTTCCGAAATATCCTCAGAGATGGCCATAAAAAGATTTTGTTCCTTACACTTGTGGCCTAGGAAATATTTGTCATCACAATTATAATAAAGGCCTTTGAGTTGTCATTCAGCCATTTCATCCCTGGTCAATTTTTGGATCTTTAATGGGGTGGAGGGAGTAGTGGGATTTACGGGTTTAGGGCAAGGGTTAAAGGAGGGTTTACGGTTTTGAGAGGATACAACCCGTTGTGCTTCTTTATCTTTTTTAGTAGCCTCCACCCAACTCAAAGGTCAAGCCATGAGGACATGGGCCCGAATCTCATCCTTGAGGCTACTGATAAAACACTCTCGAAAGAAAGCATCAATCATGCCCTCTATTCGAAAAGCCAGGCGCTCAAAGGTATCTATGAAGTCTTCTACTGTGATTGATTGTTTCAACTTTGTCAAACGACCCAAATGGTTGGTGTCAGTGTCAAAGTGTTCATAAAGCTCAGTCAAAAATTGGGTCCAAGCAATATACCCTTGACGAGAAGTTTTTCTCTACTGCCACCATTTCCAACATTCTTGATCTAGATGGAGAACACCATACCGAAGTTTGGCCAAGTCATATGTAATGATGTATAAAGAGAAATAATGTTCCATTTGGGTGACCCAACCAATGGGGTTCGAGCTATCATATTTGGTCACATCCACCCACGGAAGGCATAGGTCACATTGAAAGTGATGGGGATGAAAGGTATGGGAATGGGAGGAATGTTCACCTTAATTATTTGGAGGTGCATCAGAGAAAGGGTCATTTGTAGGGATATTCATTTTGGTGCAGAGTGATGCAAAGATAGATTCAAGTTGGGTGGTTAGTTCTTGTTTGACTTCCTCCATTGAGGACTACATGGTTGTATTGATGGTTGTATTGATGGATGTATCAATGGAGGCAACAGTAGCACTGAGTTGTTTCACTTCTTTTTCGGTCTCGAGGAAACCATATTACAAGGTGTTGAAGAGAGCTTCCAGGTCTTGGCTACGGGTATGGGCCATGAGGATGGGTGAATTGAAAAGGGGCAGGCGAGGTCAAAAATTTTATCGAAAAATGATATGGATGAATGTGCTAAGGGTGAAGAGATGAATGTAATGGAATAGGTCTCAAATAATGGTGAAAAAATACTCTTGTCTGAAGAATACTACAACGATGAAATCCCCAAATGCTTAACTAGAAAGAAATGTGTATTTACTTGGCAACCCAAACATAGTTGCGCAACAATAGATCTTGTTTGTTTTAATTTGTTTATGTTTCTATCCCCCAAGGGTTAGGTATTCAAGGGTTATACAGACAAGGGTTTGCTATGTGCTATATCTCTCTGATATACTTGTGGGGTCCAACAGTAGTACTCGACCCAATATCTCAGGGCACTAACTAAGGTGGATAGACCGTACCCTTAGCCGTACTACCCGACTACCCAGGTACTAGAGAGTATCTTCCTGGGTGTTGTTCTCGGTGGCACTATAGTAGTCAGGCGGTCGATCGGTTTATCTAAAGAGGGCTTCAGGAAATCTAGGCCAATCCATACATAGGTGTTGTCTGATGCGCTGCCACTCAAAGGGGTACCAACAGGGGTTACAAGGGTGGCCAACATATGTGTTCTTAAGAACCACTTGTATTTCCTGCATGTATGAATCCCTCAACCATGGGTTTATGCACATAATGACAGATCTCTGTGGCTTAAATATGTCGAAATACGTCTCTACCCTGAAAAAAAAAATTCCCACAATTTCTGCCAAGGAAAGTGCTCTGATACCACTTGTAATATACCAGATATAAAAAGTTTGCATAACATAAATAAAATTCTAGAAATGGTAGAATAACAGTAATATAACCAACATAATCTTCACAATAACACATAAATGATATAAAAACAACAACAAAAATAACAATTTGATTCAGAAAGCAATGTTCACGGGACTCTTCAAGGGGGCAACATCGAGTTGAGCAACGCTCTGTTAAAATAATCTCCAAGCTAGGGTTTTCATACCCTTGACCCTTATTTATACCAAATATGTTTATCAAGAGAAGCATCTAGAGGAAGATCCTTCTAGAAGTGGAAGCTTCTATTAGGTCTTCTTACATCCTCCTTATTCTATTTTATTGAAAGGCCTTATTAATATTGACCTTTATTACATCCGAATATATTGCTCTACCTATGTGTGGGTTAGGACCCTAACACCTTTGAAGTTTTTTAAAACCTGGTTATTTTGATAATCACGGAGTTGATACAGCCTTCAAGTCGCTTGTATTGCTCCTTTGGATGCTCCAGAATTTTATTATGCACAGAATGATTTTGTTTACAACTCAAGAGAATTTAAATAGGGAAGAATTTATTGTGTCGCATCAACCATTCAATTTGGGTTATGAGTGAAATTTTAACAAATCTTCTGCCGAATATCTATAACTTAAATTCATTATGGGTTGACGATCGAGGTGCGGGTGGTGATGTGTTCTATTGGTGATTTTAAATGAGTGTTTTGATTATTGCACGAGGTAGAAAATAATGCGGGATTGGGTATTAATTATCTCCTTAAATGCTCAAAATCCCATCGTATCTAATGCTAAAATGTCCCATTGTGTCACTCTCTAAGTGGGTGGATCAGGGATCAGGGGTGTTCTATGAATGTTTTCATTGATAACCTCTTGCAGAAAGTTCCAAAACTGATCAATTTTACCATACATTGTTGATGCCACAACGCTTACTCGGAGGTGTGACTTGGACTTAGGGGGCCAAGGATATCTTGGGATAGCACTAGACCATACAACCCTCTTACCTAGAAAATACACATGGCATTGAAGACTGGTGACTTAATTCGCTTGTATTCATCGGAGTCGAGACTTTCCTTAATTTATTTGCTCTAAAAAAAACCTTAGCTTGCCGATGTCGAAAAGTGTTTGGGATCGGTGATGGGCGAAAAACCTATCAAAGTGATTTCAGATCAGCTCCCTTAAAAAATTCCCAATGCTGAAAATGGGTTGGGGATCGACGATCAGGGGTAAATTTTATCGTGGTCAAAATGTTGGCAATGATCCTTCTAGGTTTTTCCCAGGGATGATGAAGCGCGTTGGGGCGTTGGCCATCGGCAATATATTTCCACTCTTCGTTAACGTCTAGCCCCCTTGTATTTTACCAATGTCAAAGGGGAACTGACTATCGAGGATATCCTTATGCAAGACTTGATGCAAACACAAAATTCCTTTTGTTGATGCCGATGAAGATCGATGTTAGGTGACTGTTGTTTTGCGAGTGGTTTCCTTTTCTTCTTTGAATTCCTTTCGATGCTGAATCTGGTTGCATCGGGTAAAGTTTTCTGTTGTTGATTCTTTATTCAGGTTTAAAGGTATTTTTAGTCATGAAGTTTCATAATTTCAAGAAAACTTGAATAGATGATCAACATCATGAAAATAAGAAAAGACAAAACATTCTTCAAAAAAATGAAATTGAAACAGAAAGTGCAGAAGATCAAGTGGTAGCCAAAAAAGTAAAAGATTTGACAAAGGATTTTTTAGGGTGTTTTGAGTGATCAACACGTCCCAATGGTGAGAATCCCCCTCGTTACTAGTGAGAGCACCCCCATAAAAATGCATGCGGTTTGGATGACACTTGGGTCTCCAGGATCACTTTTCTCCCCCACTTGGGACTTGTTCCCCTCCCTAAAGGAACTTAGGATAATTAATATTCTCTTTACAACTTTTAGAATAATAATTATATATTATTCTCTTGGGTTTAAGATCTTAATAATATCCCCTCTTTCCTAGACTCTAAGCCCCATCCCTTTCCCTACCCAGTGGAGCTTAGTCCCCCATAACTCTTTCTTCGTGGTTGGTCTACACACAACGATGTTTTTATATTAATAATATGAATATTTACATGTACAAAATAGTTTCTTGTCCTAATCAACACATAATCCTACCAACTTATTATAACTCGACTCACCAACCTATCAAACATGTTTACAATTCATAATTACAACTGGGGTTCTATGTGGGGATATTACAATCCCCTCCCCTTATTTTTGCGATGTCCTCAGTTCAACTTGTTTATACATACACAATTAAAAAATTCTTCAAAATGCTCCAATCTTTAGCTATTGGAAGCCTATTATCCACCTGGTGCTCTACTTTCAAGCACCAATTCTTGTGTTCATACTGCAACTGAAATTCAATTGCTCTATTCCATAGAGTTGCTTCAGGAAAGCATTCATCTCATTGTTCCTTATTACATGGTTCAATTAATCCTCATTGAAATCACCGACTGGATGTAGATCCACGACGTTCCACCCAACCTTGAATCTCACTGTCGATAAACTCTCAGTGGGGGCTATGACTCTACATACATAAACACTCTAGTCATACACCTATTCATTCGGAAGCAACATTAGAACATACATGCAATATATATACACACAATTCTAATAACATTATAACCTTTAAACAAGATACACAACATACAATGAATAGAGAATTAATACTTATCTTTTGATTGAGAATACCTTCCACCCCTAATAAGGGATATGACTCCATCAAGAAAATGGATTCCCAAAATAGCCACAATCCACAATCCATATCAACATGGTCTAGGCCAAGATACCAAACCTAAGAAACACTCCAACCAACAATCTCCCATTCCCTAGATGCCTGTACAACCCAAGGTAGTATGCACATTCCTTCCAAGGCTCCAACATAAGCCGGACATGAAGTCTCATAGCATCATGGCTCCAAGAGTTCCAACTACCCTAAGAGGTCTCCAGTTACCCTCCAGGCCTCATACCAGGGAACCTATCCCCACACTTCTCCCTGCAGGGCTCCAATGTTCTCCAAGGCAACCGAAGGATAAGTGTACACACACCCAGATCCACCAGGGATCCACAGGGTAAGATATGTTGTCTCCAATCAACATCTTCCCCAAGATACTCTTTGTAGTCAATAGTCCAACTTTAATCAATATCATCTCATCTACATCACCCACATGCAGTTATCATGAGAGAACATAAAAGAATTCATTTAGGAACTCAAACTTAGTTAAAAAAAAAAAGGAATTCAACTTTTCCCCAAAACATGAGAATCTATTTCATAATTCTTCTTGTTTGTTTCCATATTAGGAGTGCAGCCTTCCTTGTGGTTTCCCACAAGAACCAAAATGCATACCATTTTTCCTGCAATGCTTCCTCTCGCATACAACAAAAAAATGTCAGTATTTCATGTACATCATAATTCAATTGCAATATGTACAAAACCTTATGTAGTGATCTTAGAATTTCCTGCACCTAGCAATTCAATCACAACTACCAAACAATTTTATTAATATAGAATGAATTATCATTCTATGAATAAGCCTATTCACGGTAATATCAATAAGTTCATTACTTCTTTTCATGAACAAGAAATTTTCTGTAGTTAGTATTCATGTGACTACTTGACTTGCAACTTTCCTGTTGCAATGTAAAAAAACTCCTAAAATGTCCTCAACTTCATGAGTTAACAACATTTCAACTGGTAGTAACAATTATTTCCATGCAATAATATATATGCAAGTACTTACAAAACACATTCAAAAAATGTATTCAAGTATACAATTCTATCACTTACTATGCATGAGTGCAATTATCGATGAAAATTTATTCAATGCATCTTGTATTGAATTACAAAATGCTCTTTATCTCAGTCATGTATCTCACTATCCATAAGTTGGAATTATAGCCAATGTCCTGATACATTCCTCACACACTTCCTATTGTTTTCCCAATTAATTGGATACCTTCCTTTTCGACCCAAAAACTACACCAAGAATATAATTCCGTGGTGTTCATTAGTGTTAGCAAAAAGGTTGCAGTCCAAATTTTATTTAAAGGTAGGAAGATTTTAATGCCTGTGTGGTTCATAACCTTCCCATATCCATACTTTTCCATATCCAACCCTGTCCTGGTCTCATATACGACTAGATTTATTGGCATTCATTCCTATATAACAAGTTCTTATCTTTTATTTCTTTGGTTATTACTTCATAACCAAATTAACATGACACTCTACTATGTCAGTGTGTGCATTCAAAAGTTAAAAAGATTTGATAACTATGACAACCCTCTAGCCTTTACCACATCTAGTGGTATGTTAGTCATGTTAATACATTCAAATAATTCTATACTGTGTATCATAAAAATTCAACCAGGGAAAATTCTTACCTGAATTTCTCTTTGGCAATTATGTAACATAATTTCAAAAGAGAATACTTATCTACATAGCTGCCACTAAAAGAATTTGATGTTACTTGATTAGATAATGACAGTAGAAGATTTTATGCTTCTTTTATCAGACTTGTAACCAACATTTTATCTTTCTGTTGCTTCCTTCCATATGCAGTAACATCATCAACAACAGTTTGCAAACATGCAAACATTTTTTCTTTAGCTGTCCCAACAAGCCATAACATACTTGCCACCACAGAAATTGCAGCAATTTCTTTCTCCCTATAAAACTTTTCCTTGTTGATCCCATAAGTCTTTAATTATTCCTGGATTCTTGAATCTTCTTGTGCTCTCATTGTAGCCACTGTACATGATTATTTCTGTCCTGAGCACTTTCTAGACAATCACCCTTGGCTTCCCTTTGCATTTACAACCAATACCCAACTAATATTAACCTTCAACTTTCATTTATTCCCTGGACCCTACTATCCTAAATCATATTTGTATGAATTATAATTCCAAACATGTTGTCTTATAGACTTTGGATCTTCAATATCCAGTTACTCTTCGGAACTGAACTCCTTCAGCCCTTTCCTGATTGAATACTTTAGTACTTGAGGTTTTCTTGTACTCTTCTCTTCTCTTTACCAACTAGCCTCAAACTTGACTTTCCTAGCCAATCTCTAGCATACTGTAAGGATGCACATATGCCTCCTTTGCTATCTGCATGGAATTAACTGAAAGTACTTCTTTTACCTTACCATCATAGCTTAAAGTGATACCTACAACCTATTGGTTTCCATTCATGGCTCTATCTCACTTAAGATGGATTCTTGTTAGGCACAATCTCCTTTGTATTCAAGCCCATGCATAGAACCATTTTCTTCTTGGTTACTTTTTGTTTTCTCTATAGAAATCATTTCACTTTTAAATTATTCTTGAATTGATAGCTACCTCATGAATTATTCTTCCATTATATTAGGATGTTCATGGACTTGACTCCATACAGGAGTCCTTCCTTGTGTACCTTGCATACTTGCAACCACATATTATGTTGATATTATTTTTTAGCATTCCATTATTATTTGGATTCCTCTAATCCAACTCCTGCATGAATGAATTATAATTCTAGTCATGTTCTCTGAGTAACCTTAGTTAGTCAATACTAACCTATTTATTGAAGAAATTTGTTTAGCCTTATGACATGCATATTCAACCTTTTTTCATGCCATATTTGATGACCTTCATGCCATGCTTCCACTATGCATTCTAATAGAAATAATGGAGGTGCTATCTCCAACTGCAGGACTGATCCTTGGAGATGTCACATCTTATCTCTAAACTCTTTCATATTCCATAAGAACTTCCTTCCTTATTCCCATTCTTTTCATCTGCATATGAACTTATGGTTCATGCATTATCATGTATCACAGATGGATAAATACCTGGAATCCTCTTTCCAAGACCTTTCCAATGATTGCCTCCTTGTTCAATTCAAAATCTTGAGCAAAAAGTTATAACTGTTTACACAATGGTGCTTTCTGGAAGGCAATCTTTGTACAACTGTTTTTATTTCACAGAGTCGAATTGGCCCTTGGATCCTTGTTGGATCCTCTCTTCGGGTTTACCTACCTTCTTTACTTCTTTCGATGCATGTATGTTCAATCATGGACCCCACGGGCTCTATCTCTAAGCCCTTCTATGTTCTAAAAAAAATAATTTTTGGGCACTATCCCTCTTTCTTTGCCCCCCAACCTCATGTGACCATCGGCTGTGACCAAGAACTAGTCTTATAGGCACTTATCTAGAGCTTCAAGACCTTGGGCTTCGAAACTTCGAAGGTTTCCCTTTCCGCACATCACAAACATCACAAAACATTGAACTGGAGATTTCACGAAGTACAGTAGATCTACGATCCACATTCTCTATTCAGATCTACGTTGGACAAGAGCTTCGGGACTCTAGGCTTCGATGGTTTCCAAAGCACATCACAACAAATCTCCCAGAGTTCCGCATAGGAAAAATCGCGAAGCGGATTGGGTCAACGTTCCTCGACTTACAAGAATCCAATGACTGATATTTATTACAAAACTTCGGGCTTCGGGGTTTCCCGACTGTCCATACTCTCAATATTTCTAGAGTGCCAAGTCTTCAGACTACTGCATCTGTTGCCAAGTGTCGTTTACCAATCAATGGTTGAGATTAAATTCGGCCCTCTGGTTTTCGGGAATTCGGAGCTTCAGGGTTCTTGGACTTCAGAGGATTTCACATATGCACACCTAAAAACTCCCGAACTGTGAATCTTCAAATACTTCCATGTCACCCCTAGGACATCATAATGTTACTTTACTTCGACGCTATGAAACTTCAGGGATTTCTTCCTCCCATTCCATCACAAACCATTTCTTCTAGAGTGTCAAGTCTCTGAACCTTGGGATCTGAGGCCACTCGTCCCCTGTGACCATCAGGGACCCCACTAACCATGCTCAAGAAGAGTGCCACGTGGTGGAATACTAGAAGTGTACACGTGGCGCAATATGACGGATGACACGTGTCAAATTCTAACTGCCATTTCTATATTCCAAAGGTTCTTAACTCACTCACAAGTGGCACACATACCATGTGTCCATGTCATCACTCGTGATGTCAGTAGGCCACGTCACTTCGGGACATCGGGCTTTGAAATATTTTACACTTGCACACTCTAATTCTCCCAAACGTCGAACTCCCAAACTTATTTACCTTCTGGGGTCCAGATGGTACAAATTTCAATAATTAAGGTGGTGGCATGTGGAATGTGTAGGAAAGTTCCACATCACCACTGGTGATGCCATCATGCCATGCCACTTTTGTTCTTCGGCTTTAGGACTTTAGGCTTCGAGACTTTTTACACCAGCACACTCCAATTCTTCTGAAAGTCAAACTCCTAAACAAGATTATCTTCTAACACGCATCCCTTTTGATGGACGGTCCGGATCAACTCTGGACTTTAGGAATTCAGAAGTTTTCTCCTTAGCATAATTTGTTTCTCCCTAACGTCAAACTCACAAATACGTTGATCTACCGACACATGACCCTTTTTGATGAACGGTCCGGATTAACTTCGGACATTGAGAGTTTTCAAACTAGCATACATTGTTTCTCCTGAATGTCGAACTCTCAAATTGTTGTGAGATCTATGGCTTACAATCACTTCCATGCAGATATCAAGGTTGAGATCTTCTTTTCACCGTTGTGCCTTACCTCTTTCTCTTGGCTTGATCTAACAGTTTTGATCTATCTCCATCCGATCTAACGATCAAGCACTTATCCTCGGATCTACAGTGTAGATCCACTCCGGAACTTCGTAACTTTGGGCTTCAACCCCTTCTACTCTATCACACATAAACTTCAATGAAGTCACGAAGTCTAAAGTACTTAAGGGTTAACTTTCCTACACCTTTTCTAAATATGATGACTATGAAGGGTATGCCTTCTCTCGAATAGATCCTATGACCCAAATTCAAATCTTGCGGGTCCAAACCCACGATTATTGCAGTCTCTTTTCTCTGTTGTATTTATTGAACTGCTATAACTCATGAGCTTCCAAAAATGGCCAAGGTGTTATCTTGGCACTCTGGGACACTCTGAAATTCAAATTTTGTCCCTCTAGACAACAATTTTCTCTGAGATTTTGATTCCATAACCACTTATACGACCCAATTCAGGATCAGTGTAAAAAACTGGGCTCTAAACTTCAATTTTGTCCATTTCGACAACAATTCCTTTCTGAAACCTTTTCTTCAACTTCCACTTTCTTGGTCCATCCAAGATCAGTGTTAAAACCATGTCTCTAATACCAATGTGCAACGTCCCCAACCACCAATAGGTCAGGAAACAACACTCCATAAACATACTTTTCTCTTTGATACCAATTTGTAACGTTCCCGACCATCAAACCTCTGTCGGGTAACACTACCTAATCAACTATATATTTTCTACATCCCTGACCATAGACCAATAGGTCAGATCATGCCATCAAAAGAAACTTTCATGCTTTGATGCCATTCTATGACAGCCCCAACTTTAATCTACTGGGCTATGCCACACAAAGATACTTGTGGAAACATCATACACATCCATATAAACATAGAAATGACAATTATCATCTACCTATATATAAACATATACAGAAGGCATATTCTAATAATACACATATTAATGTGGAAATAATAGTAAGCCTACAGATACAACACATACAATATATATAAGCATTACTCATTAATTATATAACATGTACAATTACACAACATGTAAATGAACATAGAAGTGGCACTTATCTTTTAATAGAAGTCCACCAACTATGTGCAGAATTTCCATGAACCTCCCATCTATATACCATGCTTCTCATCACTCTCAGCAGTGGGTGACCCCCAAGCTGGGACTAAACTCCACTGGCATAGAGATTCCTAGGCTAGGCAAGGTCGACAGAGAAATCACACAGTTCAACAAGAAGGAATTCCTCCAAGGAGCCACTTACGCCCACATCTCACAAACTCTCATTTCCCACATGCCTGTTCCACCCTAGGAGTATACACCTTCACTGTCACACAGTCCATCGACTGCTACACCTCCCTTTCTAGGGATGTTACACATCGAAATTACCCACTTCGATAGTGTCGCAAGTGTCGTCATTACAAGTGTCGCAAGTGTCGCATTTTTCTCACAAGTGTCGCAAGTGTCAAAGAAAGCATATTGCCATGATGCCTATGTCGTTCCTATAATGACATGATAAGGACACTTGAAACACCTCAAACATTTTCTTTGGAAGAAGAGAAATGAGTCAACAGGCTTATGAACCTCTTGCCATCTGGAAGCACCCAAAAAACTGAGTTTTTGGAGGGGAGCGCTCCCCTATACCTCCCTCAGGAGTGATGGCACCCCCCTATAAGCTATCAGGGAGCGTTATAACACTCATTTTCCATTTTTCAGGAGCGCTTCTACCCTCAGGAGTGTTGGTGCTCCCCTATACATTACTAGGGAGTGTTATAATGCTCTGAGTGCCCTTTTGAGGGAGCACTACCTATTTTGGGCAGCAGTTGATTTGTTGAGAAGAATGGGAAAAGGAAATTTTCACTCTTAGAAGGCAGTTGGATTTGAATCCTTAATCAAGACATGCTCTTAGGGAAGATCCCTAACTGAAGGAGGAAAATCCTCAACTCACCCCAAATATATCTCAAGTTGTTGAGCCTCTCCAAGGCTATATAAGCAAGCTTTCTCATGATGAAAGGGGGGAGCTGAATGAAGAATGATACCAAAATTATGATCTCATAAGTGGTACTGGAACATATATGATTTGGAAGCAAGATACCTATGATCTCATAGGGAACAATTGGTGAAGCTATCGTCACTCTGATTGTGGATCTTTCGAGCAAAGGTTAGACAAGGAGGACTTGGAAGAACTGTCGCATTCCATCTACAGTTGTAAGTAACGTTCTTGTCCTCATCAATATGATTTGCTTGGCCTGTTTCTTTCTAATTCATGTTCAATCTCACATGAATTTGTCTCTTTAGTATATAGACCTATTTAGGACTAATCTTGATAGAGTTGGAAGTGGTTGTACTTTGTTTGTCTACAGGGTTCATCGAGGAGCAAAAGATTGGAGCTCAACTCGAGTCGTGCAGGGACAAATGTCGATTAAAGGTACTTCTGTTCTCCTTCCTCCTTACACACTAGTCCACCTAGATCTAAAAGGAAGTCAGTGACCATGATAAGCACTTTTTGTCTTATAGTTAAGAGTCTAGCTCTTTGAGGAGATCTACCTGTCCGCAGGGAGATTTTCCTTCAACAAAAACTGGCGACTCCACTGGGGAATCGAATTGAAACTTTTGGTTTTGATTTTTCCTCATAGACCTTGTCTTACCATTTGTTATTTTCTGACCTTGTTCACCCCTTCATATCTGATTGCACTTGATGATTGACTCTTTACCCCATCACATTCAGCTTGACTGTCAAAATTTGACTGAAATTTTGGGTTTTTGGACATTTTTATGAGTTTTTTTAGCCTGGCACCCCTATGCCCATGTTAGTAGAGAACCATCACTCCCTAAAGGTGTTGGAAAGAGTGTTATAATTCCCTAGTGTCCCTTACACCAGAGCGCCAACCCCTTTTTGAAACAATCCTTTCAAAAATTCCATATTTTTGAGGTCCAGACCCTATTTTTTCACTTACTGAGATCATTTATGATTCAATGCTTCTTTCCATTGAACTTTGACATGATTCTTCCTGAGAAGTAAACACATTTTTGTTCATATTTTATGCCCTTCTTCATTATTTTTGACTTTTTTGCTGTTGAGAGCTTGAAATCAATCCACTGTTTTCTTCTCTCGTATCCGATTGAGCGGGAACTCCAGTGAAAGACATCTGAAATATGTGACTCTTCTCACTTGGTTTTTTGAGGTCATTGTTCTTTGAACACCTCATTTTTGTGTGAATTGTTTGATTTTTCTTTGTTATCCTTTGTTTTTTGTTTGCTTCTTGTTTCAATCATAGCAAGAGGGTGTGTGTCATGTGTGCGAAATCTGATCATGCTTGTCTGAATCTCCTTGATCTGAAAGGGTAGTTGGTAGGAGAAGTCTTTGAATTGGATTAATAATCATTCGCATAAAAACAACAAAGACACATATTAGTGCTTGGTTTACGTATTAGAAGGTATTTTTGAAAATACTTTAGCATTGCATTAGATTCGATTGAGAACCAATCGTTTGAGAACTTTTCATATTAGTGTTTGATAGAGAAAATGACTTTCTCTTTCCCTTAAATAGGCGTTCAATGAAAATAAATGATTTCTTATCATATTTTATGCATCTTTTTGGGAATTGAGTCCTCATTCCATCAGTTTCACTCTCATACACCCTTTGAGTAAAGAACATCTATAAAACAAACGCTAATTAAAAATTATCTAGAACATTTTTGTTTTTAGGATCTTCCACCAACATTAGACTAGGGTTAGCACTTTGGATTAGGCTGTGAGTACAACTCTCCAAAGTTTCCAAAAAAAACATTAGCATCCTGAGCTAGGGAGAGTCAAATGCAATTGTTGTATTGTTTTTCTGGGGTCCCGCTCTCACACAGGGGTTATGCACGAGGTCGCATTCAGGAGAATTACGGAGATTATCCCTTTGTGGTTCCACTGTTTGTAGTGTTCATATCGTATATTGGGGGTCACTTAGAGGTATACCCACGATTATGTGTGGGAGCCTCTCGAGTTGATTTTGGATTTGTTATCCTGCCCATACGTTTCAGATCGGACTGTCAACTGTACCTGCCCAGGGACTCACTAGGAAATGGTGTATTTAGTTGCCATAATCTTTAGGTACTTACACAAGGTGACGGTGAAGGGAAGTTTCACTGTACTTGGAACAAACATTGGTCAAACTCACTCGGGCTCCTTGGAGGGTAAATCCACAATTGTTGCATGGAAGCTTGCACCAAGGTGAAAGTCCGTTAAGCAGGTCACCATTGTAACTGTTCCACCATATCCCAGCCCCTTCTCAACTTGATCACGCGACGTTGGATTTCATCACCAACTAGTACGGTCATCAAGAGAAGTTTTGTCTACTTGGTTGATTCCTAGATTTTATTAGCGCATGCTGTTTCTTTTTGTTAGCTGGCCCTAGGTTTTTAGTGTGTTCTGCTATTCTCCACAATTGAGCCCATAGATGATAAAGGTCTTCACCGATCACGTAGGATGCAAGGGCTGCCTCCGGAAGGCTATCAACCCTTACATCCTAACCCTCCAGAAGACAAAAACCGTAGAGAGATAGAGAATCAATTTGACGCTGGAAGTTCTATTGCTCCTCCGTTAGATAACTTAGAATGCGCTTTGGTCACGATTGAAAATCCCACTACACCTATGTCGGTAACTCCTCTCGAACCACTTTTCGTTCATTTAGACTCCCTTGGGAACATCATAGATGAAGAAGTCCCACGATGACCAGAGAGGATCTTTACCGAAACATATATGGGATCCACAGAACCAATCTTTGGTGATGAGTATAGGACTCATGTTCATCCTAGCACCACAGTAGAAACCAATCCAACAATTGCTCATTCTGTATCGAGGACTTCATCGGGACACAATCTCTATGAACATTTTGAATCTATTCGACAACCCTTTTATCTTCATGACCCTCCTAGTGAAACAGGACCATCCGGTCAAACCATGAATCACCCAGTCGATCAAGTTATTCATCGTACTGCTACACCAACACAAGTCTATCCTAATGCTGGACTCATCACCTCTACTCATCCCCAAAGCACTTCAATCTCTACCCCTGTTTCTACAAGCTTTTACTCTACAGCTCCGTATGTTCCACATGATCCTGTTGGGACATCTTCTCACTTGAGAACACAGACCCCTGTTGGCCAAACACATCTAGCTGGAGGGAAACCACCATCCAACATACCTTTCCCTCCTGTAGGACTACCTTTCCATGGTGGGCCTACCCCTCCCGGGGGACAGCTCCCTGTTCATGCTCCTCCTGGAAATGGTGTATTTAGTTGCCATAATCTTTAGGTACTTACACAAGGTGACGGTGAAGGGAAGTTTCACTGTACCTGGAACAGACATTGGTCAAACTCACTCGGGCTCCTTGGAGGGTAAATCCACAATTGTTGCATGGAAGCTTGCACCAAGGTGAAATTCCGTTAAGCAGGTCACCATTATAACTGTTCCACCATATCCCAGCCCCTTCTCAACTTGATCACGCGACGTTGGATTTCATCACCAACTAGTACGGTCATCAAGAGAAGTTTTGTCTACTTGGTTGATTCCTAGATTTTATTAGCGCATGCTGTTTCTTTTTGTTAGTTGGCCCTAGGTTTTTAGTGTGTTCTGTTATTCTCCACAATTGAGCCCATAGACGATAAAGGTCTTCACCGATCACGTAGGATGCAAGGGCTGCCTCCGGAAGGCTATCAACCCTTACCTCCTAACCTTCCAGAAGACAACTACCGTAGAGAGATAGAGAATCAATTTGACGCTGGAAGTTCTATTGCTCCTCCGTTAGACAACTTAGAATGCGCTTTGGTCACGATTGAAAATCCCACTACACCTATGCGGTAACTCCTCTCGAACCACTTTTCGTTCATTTAGACTCCCTTGAAAACATCATAGACGAAGAAGTCCCACGATGACCAGAGAGGATCTTTACCGAAACATATATGGGATCCACAGAACCAATCTTTGGTGATGAGTATAGGACTCATGTTCATCCTAGCACCACAGTAGAAACCAGTCCAACAATTTCTCATTCTGTATGGATGACTTCATCGGGACGCGATCTCTATGAACATTTTGAATCTATTCAACAACCCTTTCATCTTCATGACCCTCCTAGTGAAACAGGACCATCCGGTCAAACCATGAATCACCCAGTCGATCAAGTTATTCATCATACTGCTACACCAACACAAGTCTATCCTAATGCTGGACTCATCACCTCTACTCATCCCCAAAGGAGTTCAATCTCTACCCCTGTTTCTACAAGCTTTTACTCTACAACTCCGTATGTTCCACATGATCCTGTTGGGACATCTTCTCACCTGAGAACAAAGACCCCTGTTGGCCAAACACATCTAGCTGGAGGGAAACCACCATCCAACATACCTTTCCCTCCTGTAGGACTACCTTTCCATGGTGGGCCTACCCCTCCCGGGGGACAACCCCCTGTTCATGCTCCTCCTGGAGGGCAACCTCCGTTTGCCGGTCAAACCCCGGTGATACATCCACCGCTGGTAGGGGGGAAACCCTTGTTTGTTGGAAACCCTTCACAATCCTGGGGAGTATCTTCAGGAGGTACTTTTACCCAACCCCACATTGCAGGGCACTTGTATAATAACCCACTAGGAGGAGTATCCAATTCTATCCCTTCCGGAACATTTTACAGACAATCTTATCCGGGTGGCATCCAAAACACCACCTGGAGTTCTCCGGGACCATAGTCTTATCCTCCTCATGGGCCTCATGTGTATCTACCTCTGGGATCTACTCCTTACCATTCTCAAGGGAAAAATGTTTATCCTCCTCACGGGCAAATAAGTCACCCAGCCTATAATGTTCAGAACCCACCGGGTTATGCCAATGCTTCTCATACACCATCAAATCCTTCTTATCCTGGCCAGAAACAACCGTATGTATGAGGACCTACTGGTTACAACTATCCACCTAACTTAGTCTATGGTCCTACTGGTGTTCCTATGCCACACCAGTATCATTCGCAAATTAACCAACAGCTACCTTTCCTTGCGACTCTGGATCTCCCAAACTTGTCTCGGTTAACTAATGATCCTATTTCTCATTCACCGGTTTGGTCAGTCATTCCAGCTAAACTTCCTTCTGATATTCCAAAATTTGACGGAAAATCTGGCAAATATCTGAACAACCATGTGATGAATTTCCATTTGTGGTGTTCATCAAACTCCCTCATGGATGATTCTATATGTTTGCGTCTTTTCTAGAGAACACTTACTGGTTCGACAGCAAAGTGGTGTATTGAACTACCATGTGCTTCTTTTCATGATTTCAATTCCCTTGCCATGTCTTTCCTCATGCACTTTCAACTGCCTATTCTCTACGAGACGGGTACTGAACTCTTGACCTCCCTTCGTCAAAATAACTCTGTGCATATCTCTAACCATATTCATGAGTGGAGGCAACGACGAAGGATGATCAAGGCAGTCATTCTTGACATGCTCTTGGCAGAATGGTTTACTAAATCACTGTTACGCCCGATCGCTCACGATGTCGCTATGGGTTGTGTGGTCACAGAGGAACAAGCGATTGCTCAGGATCAGTACTTAGACTTGGTTTATTCCCAATCTGGTACTTTGTATGATTTTCTTTCGAATGTTGCTCGAGCTAATACCGATCTTTCTAAGCCATCATCCTCATCTCATGCAGATGGTGTTATCGTTTCCATCAAAAATCAATCT
The DNA here is from genome assembly GCA_009831015.1 of Picea engelmannii. Classification (NCBI taxonomy): domain Eukaryota; kingdom Viridiplantae; phylum Streptophyta; class Pinopsida; order Pinales; family Pinaceae; genus Picea; species Picea engelmannii. The sequence goes on from ML787560.1 coordinate 158,574, forward strand.
TTTTCCAAATCGACTACACCCTCCTCTACCTCCCCCCAAAATTAGATCTATGAGGTGAATGCAGTTCAATCTGCCCCTTCACAACAAATCGGAGGTAAGAAGAAGACAAAGAATAAATCAAAAAATAATAATGAACAACGAAAAAATCAAACACCTGCTACAGCAAAGAAACCACAACGGAAACTGAAATTCCCGTGTATCATTTGTGGTGACGATCACTACACTCGATATTGTCCACTTCGCAATGAAGTGGCCAAAATTTTCCAAGGGAAGTCACAACCCATTGTGCTTACTCAACCTTTTCCACAGCAACAATCCTTGGTTTCTCAAACCCCCTCTCCTGGGGGCAGTTCTAGCGATCCTCATGATGAGGCTTCGTCGAGTGCACATATTTATATGTTTAATGGGATCAATTTGACCACTTTCTCTAAGACATATGACACACCAGGTAACCTTGAAAAAGGAAAAGACACTAACGGTGCCGACACTTTACCGGATCCATCATCATCCTCCATTAGTCTTCCATCAGTTAATCCTCCGTCTGGACCACTTCAGATTGAGAAACCCATGTTCAACTCTATCTTACGCCCTCCTAAGAGAACTATACACAAAGCTACCTTTAATCCTAGTTCACATGCCGCCCAAAACTACAACATTGTTGAAGATTTGGCTCAAGCACCGTGTGCTATGTCTGCGTTAGAAGTTCTACAGCACTACCCCAGTCAACGTAGAATTCTCTTGACCACTCTTGGCACTGTTGATCTTGAGTCATCCAATCAGGTCCTGTTTAACCTAGATAATTATGCATCTCGACTCTCCCACCAACTTGCTTTCCAAGTTGATGTTGTTGTTTACAATCAACAAATCCATCGAACTATTCTGGATGAGGGAGCCTCAACTTATGTCATGTATTCAACATGTTGGAAAGGTTTAAAATAACCAACACTCAACAAATCCCCAATGATGTTACGTGCCTTCGATGGCCGAGTTTTTCATCCCCATGGGCTTTTACAATCCCTGCCCATCCAATTGGGTGGAAAAACTGTTACTGTTGATGTCGAGGTGGTCGATGCTCCCCTCGATTACAACTTGTTACTTGGAAGAAGTTGGTTTTATGCTATGACTGTCGTTTCCTCATCGGTCTTTCGATGTGTACAATTTCCTCACTAGGGAAAAATTGTCACTATTGATCAGTTGGATTTCTGCACGACCGATGCTCGCGCTCCCGCTACCAACAATATTCCTTTCTTGGGAGACCACAAGATCACGTATGAAAGCATTGGTGTTGGCTTACTAAAAGATTATAGCCTCATGGGTACCTTCCCTACACCACTTCCACCGAATACAAATTATATTGCCACCGTCGATATGATTTCGACCGCGGCTTATCAATCTTTGGAATCATCTGACCCTTGGATTGTACCTCGTCTGTTGGAATTCGATGCACTAGGTGGCACCGTGCTACTTAGCCCAGCCGAAACATCATACGTTTCTACCCAATCCACTTCTCCCTCGTCAGATGCCCAACATCTATTGGCACTTGACAGTGCCTCGATGTAATCATGGTTGAGTTCCTTGTCGTCTGCGATCGACTACATTTCCCCAATTTTTCCTTCAGATGAATCTATTCCGGAAATGTTTCGCATTGACAAGTTACCTCGGGATAATAACCGTCACTGATCCTCTTTTCTTCCCCCTCGTGAAGAAATTCGGGCAGATATACCATCTATCTCCCCTCCTGGTATTGATTTTTCATCATCTCCCATGATTTTAACTTCCGACGATTTGGTTCTGGTAGTGGACATGGTGATTTCTTCGATAGGATTATTGGAGCCTGATCTCCTTCCTCCTATCGCGACCCTCGACATGTGTCCCTTCTCGAGTGATTATCTTCCATCCAGTGAAGATCTCCTGGAGGCCATGACCACGTTTTATCCTTTGACATGGTACCCTTCCAGAGCATTATCTTCTTGGAAGCCCTGATCCGGACGAAACTACGAGCATAGTTTCTCTTCTCTGTGACAAGCTCGTTAAAAAATGAGGTCCTGAGCATAGTTCTTTTCCTATGTCAACCTCGTTAAAAAATGAAACAGTCACCTCTCTTGAACCTTCTTTTCATCCACCCTTCTCATTTTTCTCATCTACTAGAGAAATTGGTGACGACCTCAGAGTCGGTGAATGAATCGAAGCTTAGAGGGCATGTCTCCATCCTTTGATGATCCATTCTAGAGTTAAGCCACTAGATTTCAATATGGGGGCATACCGAGCTTAGTCTTTGTTCTTTCTTGTGCTCGTAAATACATGAGAATTCATCCAGGTAGACTTTTATCTCTTTTTCAGACCTGTATGGATACACAAAAAAGGAACCCCCTGGAGTCTCCTTTAAGCTCTTTTCAGACTCTCTAGACATGAAAAGATTGCTGAGTGATATTGCTTCCTTTTCCACTCGTTAAACAGTTTGAAAGAGCGTCTTTCAAGTGATAATTTATCTCTTTTTCGACCTCGCGAGACTAACATTACGAAAAAGGACAACATTCGAGTAATCTTTAAGTTCTTTTCAGACTCTCTAAACATGAAAAGATTACCAAGTGACCTTGTTCTCTTCACGCTCGTTAAAGTATTTGAAGAAAGCATCTGTTGAGCAATAGTTTATCTCTTTTTCGGTCTTGTCAGACTACTTTACGAAAAAGGAACTGAGAGAGTTCTCTTTTAAGTGTTTTTCCAGACTCTATAATCATGAAAAACCTTCGAGTTTTCTATCTTTGGACTCTCTAAACAAAACATCGATAGGCCCATATGGGATTGAACCCTTACTTCTTCCAGTTCATTAAACAAAGGAAGAGGAACTTACCGAAGGTGAGTTTTATCAAGCATGTGTTATCCTCCTCGAGCTCGTTAAATCAAAAAGAGGTACTCGTCTATCTGGATGGGGGGGAAATTGAAAGAAGCAAGCCAAGCAGTGTTTTGAGAACATTACCAAGTAACTCTTAGAGTCACCCTTGAACATGGCACTTTGTCTTTGCACACATCTTAATCCACTAAAACTTTGCACTAAACCAATCCTCTGAGTTTTTCTTACTCCTTTGGGCCACCCGAAGAAAGTCACAGTATCCATTGCATCATCGTGTTTTGGTCCATGTCATGTTTTTTTTGTTGTGCCTCAGTGTTCAAGGGAAGTATCTTCCTCAAGAGTTAGCCATCAAAAATATCTTGTCTCAATACCCATGTCAGTCCATGTTCATTTGATCTACCAATTACATCTCTATGTCAATTTCATGTCATTGATGGGGGATACATCAAGGCCCTCCTTTGATGAGCCTATTCCTGTCGACTTCAACACATTATCCAGGAACTAGACTTAGAAAACAGTTAGTACTTTGGGACCTGCATGCCTCAATGGCAGGCCTCCTCACATTCGACAGTGGGTTTATATCATTGAGCTATGATCAGATGATTCCATGGATGTTCGACTTCAGCTCATCCATTCACATTCGTTGGAATGTACTAGGGTACCTTGGGAATCATTGACATTAATAGTGATCTCCCTCGTGCTTGTTAATGGTTTACATCATTGACTGGTAATCAAGTGGTTTCTGCCATGTTCGACATCAGGACATCTATTCACATGGTTAGATTCATAATACATCAGGATCGGTAAGAAGACCCTGGGTTGAGTCATCACGCTGATATGTACTTTTACCAAGTTGCGAAGAAGTTTCTTTTAAACAATGACACATACACTATTACATAGATCCACTTTGTATTGGTCGTGGCTATGTCTTGTCATCTCATAGATCCACTGTGTATTCTTCATGGCTACAATCAGTTCAGGTCATAAGAGTATAGATCCACATTGTATCCTCAGTGGCTATACCTTTTATCAATACAATTATGGATCCGTAGTGTATTTTATGGCGGCCATATCTTGCAAGTCTTGATCACCCAAGCATAGGTATGCCTGCCTTGGGTTTGAAACATGTCATAATATTTGTTGGATGTTTGTGTGCAGCTTCTGTCAGGTTCTCTATGTCTATACCCTTTCTTGAAAGTCTACAAATCATTTCAGTTATCAGTTATTATATTCTAACTTCATACTTTGGGGGGCGATCTGTTACACATCGAAATTACTCACTTCGATAGTGTTGCAAGTGTCGTCATTCCAAGTGTCACAAGTGTCGCATTTTTCTCACAAGTGTCGCAAGTGTCAAAGAAAGCATACTGCCATAATGCCTATGTCATGCCTATAACGACATGAGAAGGACACATGAAACACCTCAAAAATTTTCTTTGGAAGAAGAGAAATGAGTCAATAGGCTTATGAACCTCTTGCCATCTAGAAGCACCCAAAAAACTGAGTTTTTGGAGGGGAGCACTCCCCTATACCTCCCTCAGGAGTGCTAGCGCCCCTCTATAAGCTATCAGGGAGTGTTATAACACTCATTTTCCCTTTTGCAGGAGCGCTCCTACCCTCAGGAGTTCTAGCGCTTCCCTATACATTACTAGGGAGCGTTATAACGCTCTGAGTGCCCTTTTCAGGGAGCGCTACTTATTCTCGGCAGCAGTTGATTTGTTGAGAAGAATGGGGGAAGGATCTTTTCACTCTTAGAAGGCAGTTGGATTTGAATCCTCAATCAAGCCATGATCTTAGGGCAGATCCCTAACTAAAGGAGGAAAATCCTCAACTCACCCCAAAGATATCTCAAGTTGTTGAGCCTCTCCAAGGCTATATAAGCAAGCTTTTTCATGGTGAAAGGGGGGAGCTAAATGAAGAATGATACCAAACTTATGATCTCATAAGTGGTACTGAAATAGAGATGATTCGGAAGCAAGAGACCTATGATCTCATAGGGAACAATTGGTGAAGCTATCGTCACTCCGATCGTGGATCTTTCGAGCAAGGGTTGGACAAGGAGGACTTGGCAAAACTGTCGCATTCCATCTATGGCTGTAAGTAACGTTCTTGTCCTCATCAATATGATTTGCTTGGCCTATTTCTTTCTAATTTGTGTTCAATCTCACATGAATTTTTCTCTTTAGTAGATAGACCTATTTCAGACTAATCTCGATAGAGTAGGAAGTGGCCATACTTTGTTTGTCTATAGGGTTCATCGAGGAGAAAAAGATTGGAGCTCAACTCGAGTCGTGTAGGGATAAACGTCGATTAAAGGTACTTCTCTTCTCCTTCCTCCTTAGACACTAGTCCACCTAGATCTAAAAGGAAGTCAGTTACCATGATAAGCACTTTCTGTCTTAGAGTTAAGAGTCTATCTCTTTGAGGACATCTACCTATCTGCAGGGAGATTTTTCTTCAACAAGGGCTTCAACAACAGGATGGATCGAGAATTCTTAGAGTTTTGTAGCTGCTAATGGACTTCCTCCCGGAGAGCTCTCCTGAAAGGGAAAGAATCAACACATCTTGGGAAAGTTATCATAAAATTATCTTGGAGAATCTAATCTTGGTATAACCTGTGGGGTTGGAAAGAAGACACATCAGGATACCTCACGCTGAAATTTTATACTTAGAAGGTCTAAAATTGCATAGATAAAAAATAAGAAAGGTCGGTTAGTAGAACAATCTCCAAATTAGGGTTTTAAAAGGTGCATTTTGTTTTTTGAAAATTTGCATGTCTTTTGACTAGAAGATCCAATTGGGGTGATTAAAAATGTGGAATAAAGTGGGATAAAAGGGGTATCACATAAATTTGGGAGAATCTTAGGGATTTTTAGGTACATACATATTCCGACATCTCTAAACATAGGAGTTGTCATTACTTTTCAGTGCTACAACCCTAGGACAATGTGTTTCTTTCACAGGGCTAGATTATATCATGAGGCCCCTTTCGAACGATTTCACATTAGACAACACTACTATAGATTTGAGCTCCCACATACCTAGCATATATCGGGAGACCCCTTAGAATACTGAGACCAACCGAGTAAACCAATTGGCCTTATTGTTTCTATAGTACACCGAGAACAACACTTAGGGATATCACTCTCTAGTACCTAGGTAGTCAGATATTACATATAAGGGCATGGTCAAGACTCCTTAGTTAGTGCCCTGATATATTGGGTCGAGTACTATTGTTGGACCCCACACATATTTCAGAGAGCTATATCACTTGACACTCCCTTGTCTATGAGGACTTCTGCCTAAGACAATTAGGAATTCCTACCTTACAGTGATACTTGGTTAACATGCCACCAAAAAAGGGAAATTCTACAAAAAATAATCCCTCAGACAGTCCTACTTGGACTCTTGATGAAGGTGAAGAAATGCACAAGGGAATAAATGATTTACAAAAGAAGACAATAACAAAAGATGAACTAAAAAGGATTATGTATTCAACTAAAGCTAATATGGAAGCGATGATGGATACTAATATGGATGGCTAAAAAGGGGAAATCGTGGAAGGGTTCAAAAATTTGCTAATAGAGATGCCACCTGAAAGTGACAATGTATCCCATGAAATTCATGATGAGGACATAAGGAAGATGAATCAAGACTAGAGAAACTCTAGCTTTAGGTTGAGGACCAACCACTTTCCTAAGATTGATATGAGGAAGTTTGATGGAAAGGATCCAATCACGTGGATACTCCATATGGAGTAGTTTTTTGATCTACATGATGTACCACACTCAAAAAAGGTATGAATTGTGTCCTTAAATGTAGAACCTAATTAGTTTGTGTGGTATCGATGGCTTTGTTCTCGCAAATCACTTGTCACTTGGACAATTTTCATGGAAGAAATGATAGCACACTATGAGGATAAAAGGAGAAATACCTTCTTCATCCAATTGATAAATCTCAAGCAAAAGGGTTCAGTTGTGGATCACATTGACAAATTCCAAAGATTGAATATAAAGGTAACATATATTCCAGATGAGCACCTGATTAACGTCTTCATAGGAACTTTAAAGGATAACATTCAACATGAGGTTCACCTCTGGGAACCCAAATCATTTGAGAATGTGTTCAGGGTGGCGAGAAATGTTGAAAGTAAAAATCTGGCTATGGCTACTAGAAGGACCACCCATAACATCTATCGAGAGAATAATGTTCCTTCTTCTAAACCACCTCAACCTACAAGGTTGACACCTGAAAAATTGGAGGAAATAAAAGAAAAATGTTTATGCTTTAATTGTGATAGAAAGTATATTAAGGGACATAAGTGTGGTAAGAAGAAATTATTCTACATAATTATGATGAGGAAGAAGAACAAGAACAAGAAAAATAACCCTCTCAAGATGAAGATGTAGAAGAGATTTCTTCTTAAGAGATGAATCCCACCATATCATGTCATGCATTGGATGGAACCAACACTCCTCAAACCCTCAAGATCTAAATATATATCAAAAAGAAAAAGGTAATAATGCTTATTGATTCTACCAGTACTCATAATTTCATTCACTATAAATTAGCCAAAGCTCTCAATTGCTTTATATATCCAGCACTAGAGTTTCAAGTAATGATTGCAAATGGAGGAACTATCAATTGATCAGGAAAATGCCATAAGATCAATCTTACTATGGGGGAATATGTAATGAATATTCCAATGATTTCTATACCCATGGGTGGTGCTGATGTCATACTAGGGGTCCAATGGTTACAATTATTGGGAACAATGGCTTTTAATTTTCAAGAACTTTTCATGAAATTTTCATTGGAAGGAAAGGAATTTGAATTAAGGGATATCACAGTGAAACCCAATAAGTTGTTAAGCTCTAATGGCATGAAAAAATTATTGAAAATGGTCATCGGGGTGTAATTGTACAATTATGCTCACTAGATGTTCAAACATATAAGCCATCTATTCCCCTATATCTCCAGGGAATCATTGATAAGCATTCCAAAGTATTTAAATATATTCCCAAAGGTCTTCCACCCACTCGTGATCATGATCATGATATTCACTTAATTACTGGGAGTGTTCCTCCTAACATCAGTCCTTACAGATACCCTTATTCTTAGAAGAGTGAAATTTAGTGTATGGTTGAAGAAATGATAAAGGCTGACATTATTAGACCTAGGAAAAGTTCTTACTCTGCACCAGTGGTAATGGTACTCAATAAAGAGGGATCATGGCATATGTGTCCAAATTATAGAGAGCTCAGCAAGATCACCACTAAAAATAAGTTTCCCATTCCCATCATTGATGAATTATTAGATGAACTACATGGAGAAATCTACTTCACAAAGTTGGATCTCCATTCAAGGTATCATCATATTAGAATGAAGGAAGAAGATATCCCAAAAACAACATTTAAAACTCGTGAAGGCCATTATGAATTTTTGGTTATGCCTTTTGGCCTTACGAATGCACCTTCCATGTTCACGGTCCAAGGGTTGATGAATTACATTTTCAAGCCCTTCGAAAATTTGTGTTACTATTTTTTGATGATATACTAATCTATAGCCAGTCTTTGGCAGATCATGTTCAACATATTGACAAGATGCTACAACTACTAAAGGAGAAACAACTATATGAATAATTTTCCAAATGTTTCTTTGGGGTGGAGGAGGTATAGTATTTGTGTCATATTGTATCTCATGAAGGTTTCAAGGTAGACCATAATAATATTAAAGCCATGATGGACTGGCCGATTCCAAAAACATTGAAGAATCTTAGAGGAGTTTTGGGTTTGACAAGTTACTACCACAAGTTTGTTCAGAACTATGGAAGAATAACAACACCTTTAACTAGATTAACTAATAAGGATGCATTTTCATGGACTCCAAAGGCAACTCAAGATTTTGAACAACTTAAAGAGGAAATGTGTAAAGATCCTATCCTGACCACACCACACTTCAAAAAAACCTTTATTGTGGAATGTGATGCCTCAAAAAATGGCATTGGTGTTGCTCTAATGCAAGAAGGAAGGCCCCTAGCTTTTGAAATTCTACCACTTAAGGGAAAAGACTTACACAAACCAATTGATAAGAAGGAAATGATGGAAATACTAGATGCATTGAAGCAATGGCATACTTACCTAATAGGTAGGCACTTCAAGGTAAAAACAAATCAGGACAATATTAAATACTTCTTGGAACAAATACTATCTTCAAAAGAGAAATAAAAATGGGTGACCAAGATGTTGGGTTATGACTTTGAAATCATCTAAAAAAAGGGAAGAAAAATGTTGTGGAAAATGCACTCTAAAGAAAGGATGAAGATGTTGAGTAAATTCTTTGTGCTATATCTATCATCCAACCTGACTGGATAACATAAGCAAGAGATGAATGAAAGAATGAAGAAGAAGTGTGGACTCTCATTCAAAGGTTGCAGCAGGATTCCACTACATCCGATACATTTACATGGAAAAATGATTCACTATGGTACAAATATCACTTATATTTATGTAAGAACTCCCAAATAAAACTAAAGGTACTTTTGGAATTTCACACCTCTTTAGTAGGAGGGCACTCATGATTTTTGAAAACCTATCACATGGTCAAGAGGGAATATTTTTGGGATGGCCTTAAAAATGATGTTCAAAGGTTTTTGGTAGAATATTTGTTTTTCCAACAAAATAAGGTGGAAACAATTAAGACCCAAAGTCTTTTGCAACCATTAGCCATTCCAAGTCAGTGTTGGGAGGAGGTTTCCATGGATTTCATCACAGGGTTACTGAAGTCTTAAGGAAAGAGTGTCATCGTTGTGATTGTTGATAGACTTAACAAGTATGCACACTTTTTTTCACTCTCTCATCCTTTCAAAGCTAGTATAGTTTCTACTCCATTCATGGAGATAGTTCAAAATATACATGGAATCCAAAATATTATTGTAAGTGACAAAGATCCCATCTTCACTGGACATTTTTGGAAAAAATTATTTTCTTTTTGGGGTATTCAATTGGCTCATGGCTCATCTTATCATCCTCAATCTGATGGACAAACTGAGATAGTGAAAAAATTTCTGGAAGGATACCTTCGTTGCTTTGCCTCTGATAAACAAACACAATGGTTCAAGTGGTTACCCTTGGCATAATGGTGGTATAACACTTCCTTTCATATTGCAACAAAAATGACACAATTTATGGTGATTTATGGATATCACCCATGTTGGCAAATATTGAACAAGCAGCGAATGCATGTTGATAGTTGTTGTCATTGATGGTAAATTTGCAGACAACGAATGGTTGTTATCATTGATGGGCTTGTATCAGTCAGATTGCAACAAGATCACGGCTAAATCGTAACCATTGAATCCAAAATGAATCTGGACCATAGTTTACAGCCCTTGTCGGAGAGAGGATCTGAGCTGTCAGATCAGAAGCAGACACCCATCAGTCGTCAGATCTGCAGAAGCTGCGAGGGAGATAAGCGTGGCAGCGATCAGGCGCCACTGGGAGAAGCTCGACAGGAGACTTCATTGAAGAATCGGGGATCGGGACTTTGAAATGTCCAATTCACTTGACAACGAAAACTCCAAAATCACGATATGCGATTTCGCGATTTGACCGCAGCTGTTAAAGAAAGAATGAGATCTGGACCGTTGATTTCCTTCATCAGAGTTTTGGGGATCGAGATTTCAATATGAAAAGAACACAATGCAACGAAAACCCCGATTTGACGATATGCAAAATCACGAGTCAATCACAATTGGTAAAAGGAGATCAGATTCTGGACCGTTGATTCTAGCTTGTGTCGGAGTTTCGGGGATTGGGATTTCAATATGCAAAGAACACAATGCAACAAAAACCCCAATTTCGCAATATGCAAAATCATGAGTCAATCAAAACCGTTAAAAGGAGATCAGATTTTGGACCATTGATTCCAGCTTGTGTCGGAGTTTCGGGGATCGGGATTTCAATATGCAAAGAACACAATGCAACGAAAACCTCGATTTCACGATAGACTGTCAGATCCAGAAATGATCAGGACCGTTGATTTGACCTCTCATCGGAGTTTCGGGGATAGCAATTTGGAAGTGACAAGAACTTGCAACATTAGAAATGCTGAAATCGCGATATGCGATATTGCGCTTCAATCATAGCTGTCAAGTCAAGCTCAGATCTGAATCATTGATCTTATACCATATCGGAGTTTCGCGAATCAGGATATGGTAAGGATTGCAACATGAATTGCGAAATCGCGATATGTGATATTGCGACACAATCGTAGCCGTTGAGCCAAGATTTCTCCTGAACCATTGATCAAACTCCACATCAGATTTTCGCGAATCGCGACTTTGAAATGCCAAAATCACTTGACATAAATCACGATGTAATAGCAACTGTAAGATCTAGATATAATCTGGATCGTTGATCTGTTTTCTACACGGAATTTCGGGGATCGGGTCTTGGTATGGACAAGAATTATGAACATCAAGACTTACGATTTAGCGATATGCGAAATTGTGAAAGCGCCCTTCACATAAAACCTTGGTCACATCCCTGGGTCACGGGAAGAGAAGGAGTCAAGAATAAAGTTCATTTTGGAGGTTCGGAAATCACGATGTGAAAGTGTCATGACTTGGGCAAAGAAATGCCGAAATGCCGAAATCCAATTTAAAGGGAAAGAATAATAAAGATTATCCAATGGTGCAGATAAGGTTTGAAAGTGATCGGAGGGCTGCTGTTCTTTCTCACACATTAACGCTTCAGTTATGAATCCATTAAGAGAAACAGTCTGATAATGACAAATTGGTTAGCATTTTAGTTGCTAAGACAGATGTCCTTGTACTACCTATTGGAAGGGGAAGTGGAATCGTCAAGGCAGGGTGTATAAAAGAAAATGAGAGAGACTGAATGGTTTTGGCTGTTCTGGATGGAAAAAGAACGAAATAGTAAGAAAGGAGAAAGGAGAAGATGTTGAGTATGAAGTTTTAATTGATGAACAGAATGAAATGAAATGTAAAGAAGAAACAGAGCAAAATGACAGGTAGAGCAGAAGAAGAACAAAATGACAGAAGAATGTGATGCAGAGCAGACCTGTTGAGGAAGAGAAGAATTGCAGAACAATTTGTTGAAGATCAGATTTACAGAACAGAGTAAAAATGGTAAGAAGTGATTTATCTGAATAAGTTGTCTGTGTTTTCATTATTTGATATTCAAGGGTGGTTGGGAGGTGCTCGAGAGGACTGTTGTCCTCAGAAGTTCAAGTGGGTGCTTGAACACAGGAAGTTGTAACTTCCATCTGGTTGTTGCCAGAGAAACCAGGGTGGCAGGGTGGTGCTAGGGAGAACAAGTGTTCTCTGTTATACAAGTTGGAGCTTGTGTAACTGGAAGTTGGTGCTTCCATCCAGTTGGGGCTGGAACATTCAGGAAGTTGGTGCTTCCTTCTAGTGGGTGCTAGAGAAACCAGAGAGTTGGTTCTCTCAAACAAGTTGCAGCTTGTAAAACAAAGGTAGCATCCTCACATTGAGTTGGTGCTCAATTGTAAATTATGTACAGAACTGAAAAAGACTGCCTATCATTTCGAAGAAGAAGAGGTTTTCTCCCTTTATGGGTTTCCTCGTGAAAATCTATCTCTGTGTGTATTTTATGTGTGACTGATGGTATTTACTTTTACTGTCCATATGTTGTATGTTGTTGATGATCACTTGAAGGAAGATTAATAATTTTAAAAGGTATAAAATTGTTTAAGCTCATAAACAACTGATTCACCCCCCCTCTCAGTTGTTTTAGTATTTCCAACAATTGGTATCAGAGCAGGTTCCTTTTATTTAAAGGTAGATATGTAAGCTTAAACATGACAAGTCATGAAGGGACTTCAGCCTCTAAGCCCCCTCTGTTTGATGGAACAAAT
>ML787560.1:176165-215591 GCA_009831015.1 Picea engelmannii
TTGAAGAAATTTCAGATGGAAGATTCCTCTACAGTCAGCACACCTATGGTGGTTGGTTGCAAGATGAGCAAAGATGATATCTCACCTGATGTTGATCAAAGGACATATCGTTCAATGATAGGCAGTCTTTTGTACATCACAGCATCTCGTCATGATATAATGCAAGCTGTTGGAATGGTAGGTCGTTTTTAGTCTGCTCCTAAACAAACTCACTTGGTAGATGTTAAAATAATATTCAAATATCTGAAGGGAACAATGACATATGGACTGTGATACCCTAGAAATCAGAATTTCCAGTTAACTGCCTATTTAGATGCAGACTGGGCTAACTGTGTTGATGAGAGAAAGAGAACCAGTGGAGGAGCATTTTTTCTGGGTGACTCATTAGTTGCATGGGTTAGTAAAAAGCAAGGATCCATTTCATTATCCACTACAGAGGCATAATACATTGCTGCTGCTACTTGCTACACACAGATCTTATGGATGATACAAACTCTTGCAGATTTGAAGGTATTTTACACTGGTCCTATCCCAATTCATTGTGATAACACTAGTGCCATAAGTGTCTCCAAGAATCCTATTCTTCATTCTAAGACTAAGCATATTCCTATAAAGTATCATTTTCTCAGAGAACAAGTTTCAAACAGAATTGTTCAACTGAACTATATACCCTCTACAGAACAGATTGCTGATATTTTTACTAAACCATTAGTTGCGACCCCTTTTGAATATCTTCATCAAAAGTTGGGGGTCATAATTTCTTGTGTCTAATATGTTCACCTGGTCAGGGGGAGCATCTATTGAATATCTGGTGAATTTCCTAAGTGATTATAGACGACAGGGGGAGTCTGTTTTGCAACAAGATCAGAGGAAGAATGTTTCTTCTTTGACATTGATGTCAAAGGGGGAGAAAGGATATGCTTCGGGAGCAGAGTCGAATGAGTAGAGGAGCAGAGTCGAATAGTAGAGTCGGCGCAGAGTTGGAAGCAGGGAGAAGATTTGAATCTAAAGGCATTTGGGTGCTTGTGTTGCCATCAATGCCAAAGGGGGAGATTGTTGGCAAATATTGAACAAGCAGCGAATGCGTGTTGATAGTTGTTGTCATTGATGGAAAATTTGCAGACAGCGAATGGTTGTTATCATTGATGGGTTTGTATCAGTCATATTGCAACAAGATCATGGCTTAATCGTAACCGTTGAATCCAAAATGAATATGGACCATAGTTTACAGCTCTTGTCGGAGAGAGGATCTGAGCCGTCAAATCGAAAGCAAACACCCGTCAGCCGTCAGATCTGCAGAAGCTGCGAGGGAGATAAGCGTGGCAGCGATCGGGCACCACTAGGAGAATATCGAAAGGAGACTTCATCGGAGAATCAGGGATCGAGACTTTGAAATGTCCAATTCACTTGACAATGAAAACCCCGAAATCGTGATATGCGATTTCGTGATTTGATCGCAGCCATTAAAGCAAGAATGAGATCTGGACCATTGATTTCCTTCATCGGAGTTTTGGGGATCAAGATTTCAATATGCAAAGAACACAATGCAATGAAAACCCCAATTTCGCGATATGTGAAATCACGAGTCAATCACAGCCGTTAAAAGGAGATCAGATTCTGGACCGTTGATTCCAGCTTGTGTCGGAGTTTCGAGGATCGGGATTTCAATATGAAAAGAACACAATGCAACGAAAACCCTGATTTTGCAATATGAAAAATCGTGATTGAATCCAGACCGTCAGATCCAGAAATGATCAGGACCGTTGATCTGACCTCTCATCGGAGTTTCATGGATAGCAATTTGGAAGTGACAAGAACTTGAAACATTAGAAATGTTGAAATCGCGATATGCGATATTGCGCTTCAATCATAGCCGTCAAATCAAGCTCAGATCTGAACCGTTGATCTTATACCATATCAGAGTTTTGCGAATCGGGATATGGTAAGGATTGCAACATGAATTGTGAAATCGCGATATGAGATATTGCGACACAATCGCAGCCGTTGAGCCAAGTTCGCTCCTGAACCATTGATCAAACTCCACATCGGAGTTTCATGAATCGCGACTTTGAAATGCCAAAATCACTTGACATAAATCATGATATGCGAAATCGCGATGTAATAGCAACCGTCAGATCTAGATATAATTTGGATCGTTGATCTGTTTTCTACACGGAATTTCGGGAATCAGGTCTTGGTATGGACAAGAATTCTGAACATCAAGACTTACGATTTAGCGATATGCGAAATTGCGAAAGCGCCTTTCACATAAAACCTTGGTCACATCCCTGGGTCATGGGAAGAGGAGTCAAGAATAAAGTTCATTTCGGAGGTTCGGAAATCGCGATGTGAAAGTGTCAAGACTTGGGCAAAGAAATGCCAAAATGCAGAAATCCAATTTAAAGGGCAATGATAATAAAGATTATCCAACGGTGTGGATAAGGTTTGAAAGTGATCGAAGGGTTGTTGTTCTTTCTCACACATTAACGCTTCAGTTATGAATCTATTAAGAGAAACAAACTAATAATGACAAATCGGTTAACGTTTTAGTTTCTAAGACAAATGTCCTTGTATTTCCTATTGGAAGGGGAAATGGAATCGTCAAGGTAGGGTGTATAAAAGAAAATGAGAGAGACTGAATGGTTTTGGCTGTTCTGGATGGAAAAAGAACGAAATAGTAAGAAAGGAGAAAGGAGAAGATGTTGAGTATGAAGTTTTAATTGATGAACAGAATGAAATGAAATGTAAAGCAGAAACAAAGCAAAATGAAAGGTAGAGTAGAAGAAGAAAAGAATGACAGAAGAATGTGATGTAGAGCAGACCTATTGAGGAAGAGAAGAATTACAGAACAATTTGTTGAAGATCAAATTTACAGAACAAAGTAAAAATGGTAAGAAGTGATTTATCTGAATAAGTTGTCTGTGTTTTCATTATTTGATATTCGAGGGTGGTTGGGAGGTGCTCGGGAGGACTGTTATCCTCATAAGTTCAAGTGGGTGCTTGAACAGAGGAAGTTGTAACTTCCATCTGGTTGTTGCCAGAGAAACCAGGGTGGCAGGGTGGTGCTAGGGAGAAAAAGTGTTCTCTATTATACAGGTTGGAGCCTGTGTAACTGGAAGTTGGTGCTTCCATCCAGTTGGTGCTGGAACATTCAGGAAGTTGGTGCTTCCTTTTAGTGGGTGCTAGAGAAACCAGAGAGTTGGTGCTCTCAAACAAGTTGCAGCTTGTAAAACAGAGGTAGCAGCCTCACATTGAGTTGGTGCTCAATTGTAAATGATGTACAGAACTGAAAAAGACTGCCTATCATTTCGAAGAAGAAGAGGTTTTCTCCCTTTATGGGTTTCCTCGTGAAAATCTGTCTCTGTGTGTATTTTATGTGTGACTGATGGTCTTTACTTTTACTGTCCATATGTTGTATGTTGTTAATGATCACTTGAAGGAAGATTAATAATTTTAAAAAGGTATAAAATTGTTTAAGATCATAAACAACTGATTCACCCCCCCTCTCAGTTGTTTTAGTATTTCCAACAACCCATTGTCCATCACTTCTTCTCCAAAAGAAAAATTTGAGGTTCAATAAGTGGAATATCACTTCGATCATCAACAACAAGTTCTCCAACTCTTAAAGGGAAACATGACCATGTCACATAATCACATGAAACAACATGCATATTAACATCGTAGTGAAATAATTTTTGAAGTAGGGGATGGGGTATTTTTAAGACTACAACCATACAAATAGACGTCCCTCAAGAAATCTAAGAAGGATAATAAATTATCACCGAAGTACTATGGCCCTTATAAGGTGTTGCAAAATATCGGTACTGTGGCATACACATTAGAGTTTCATGCATCTTCGCGAGTACATCAAGTTTTCCATGTTTCATGCTTAAAGAAGCTTATAAGTGACAAGATCCCATTTCAAACTATATTTCCAGAACTTGACGAGGAAGGAAAAATCATATTGGATCCTGAAGCTATCATTGACATAAGAATTTTCCAGTTGAGGAATAGATCAATTTCAGAGTATCTCATTAAGTGGAAGAAACTACCTGCTGAAGATTCCACATGGAAAGATGAATCTTTTATACAAAAGAAACCAGAACTACTCAAGTGTTGACGACAAAACTTGTCGGAAGGGGAGGGACATGTTAATCCCTAAATCATGGCACATTACGCCTTAATTGGGGAATATTACATTATTATTTTTATTTTATTTATGTTGGCTTGGGTCCATTAGTTGTAATTGTACCTCCTAGACTCCTATATATACCAAGGAGACCTTTTCATTTAGAATCATCTTGTATTTGTGAATTCATGTGATGTATAAGGAGCTTTCCCCCTCAAAGAGGCTTATTATTTGAATCTCTCTTTTTCAAGGCGTGGAGTACTTATTCAGAGTATTTTATGCTATTTTGATATTTGGTTCTTACCATATAAGAATACAAGGAAGGTTCAAAGTGTTTCCAATTCTCTTTAACCATATGTATTAAATCCTCCTCCTATATCCACCCCATATTAAACTTAAAAGGAGTACATGTTCTATGGTCATCATTTTCAATATCAAGAAAGATAGGGAAATGGTTTTAGCAACCTCTTGAGCATATCGAGGACTTGTATCTAGGAAACTTTTGTGATACCATATTATGAACCAAAAATATATGCAATATTTTGTAAACCCCATCTCTTCCAAATCTATTATTGTTACAAGTAGGTCTAATTTTAAGAGGTTCCACATATACTAATCCACCAGCTTCAAATCTATTAACAAAAAAATTAGCAAGACAATCCACACTTGCACTATCCCCCTAAACATCTATTTTATTCAAGGTAAAGTTGATATATCTCCCCATGATAATATTATTTTACTTCAAACATTAAATATTGAGAAACATATCCCAAAAGTGTTGTTTCTCCTCATAAGACCCATACACATTTAGAAGTGTGAAGGATAATCCCAAGATTTCTCTAAAGATCTATGTACACAAACATGAGGAGATAGAAATTTTTTTTTTATTAAGGAAATGGTGTGGTTCCTCCAGTAATTATCCCCACGTATAGACCTTTTGAATCAACCACAAGAGATTCCCAATTCCCAAAAACCTTACTCAACTCAATTATCAAAATATTTCCCTTCCCCATAGATTCTTGGATCGAAATAATATCATACTGATTGAGCTCCACTAGCCTTTTTAGGTCCAACTTGTTGGCTTGTCCTATCAACCCTCAAATATTTATTAAGATAATATTCATGGAGGAATAGGATAGGGGCCATGGCCTACTATAAGGGCCCCAATTATGAGCTTTGATGGCCTATTTTAATCTCCTTAATGGAATTTTCTTGAGCCTATTTTGGGGAATATTTCCTTCCCACTTAAGTAGGGCCCAAATATTTCAGAGATTCATATCCCAATCCTACAGAATGGGGAGGATCTAGGGACAATAACCCATTTTTGGGGGTGCAATTGGTAATTTTCACCACCCCTAGACTAACAGGAATATGTGTCTTCCATAGGCCACTTTGAATTATGATGAACAAGGAAAGAGGGGTCATAATCCTTTGAAATATCCACAAATTCTAGCAGGAAGATTGAGGAAATAGTTTTTTCTTGTGAATCAAGATGTACCGAGGAATATTTGTTCTTCTCATTATTCTTCCAATCAGATCCTGACAGACCACCAAAAATCCTATAATGTTGCCCCATACCTTCCTTGATTATAGAGTTAAACAAAAAGTAAAAACTATAATTTAACTTACAAGACTACATATTTTAGATTAAAAGGGTGGACTATCTCATGTCCATGTCTAACATCCTTCAAATTAATCTAACCAATTGTGGATGGGATGTATGCACCAACTACTGAAAACACCTTCCCACTACTCCAAGGCTAGAAAAAGCATGGACTCAAACCTTCAATATGAGGAATTGAGAGGTTATGGTATGTCACCTAACGTGTTCCCATCTTCTGATCCGGAATAGTTATGGAAACAACTACAAGCTTCCCCAAAATCGAAGTGGGATCTAATAAATAAGGAACCCCCCACCCCTCTCCCCCTCCCAATTTAATTACAGTTCAACCTTCTTCCTTGAAACTTTCTTAATATATTGCTTATCAAAATCTTTAAACACATGACCATGTTCATGACACTGGGTGCAACATAAGGGAATATTAATATAGTCTAATATCTAGGTGTGTCACTTCCTTTCCCAGACCAAATATAGATATTCAAAGAGAAATTTACTAAAATTAATCTCCACCATAACCAAAACTACATAACAAGGCACACTCGTAAAAAAACTATTATCGACAATAATCATTTTACCCAACAAATATACAATAGCTCTAACTACTTGCTTAGACCAAAAATCCATTGATAAGTTTGGTAATTTATGTTGAAATAGTGTAACTGCAAAGAGTATTCTTATTATTATTGATATTTTATTCATAGGATTAATCCCCATTGTGGATTAATCATGTCAGTAATTGTATTAGGACCAAATCCCCTTTTGTGGATTGGTCAACAGACAATTATAATAGGCAGAATAAGAAGTCGGACCCAGTAGTTATTATTGAGACCCAGAATTAAATTAAAGGTGGGTTTACCCACCTAGAGTGAGAGGTTGGCCCTGCCAGTGAAACCCTTTCACACGTGGCAGTCTTGTATATATAGGGAGGCTAGCGCCTCACTTTAACACACAACTCACTTGCTCATTTTCTTAAGAGGCAAGATGCAATTACCAGTTGGAGAGAGGAGAAGAAGAGTGGTTCATCTTTTGGAGAGGACTATCTGTATTGGTTTGAGTTATCTCTTGGACATTGCATTAGCAATATATGATAAGGAAGTTTTTGTTGGGTTTTCTTCCCCTAGAGGGTTTCCCAGGATAAATGTTGTGTCTCTTGTGAATGTGTATTTCTCAGTGATCTTGTTCTTATGTTGCTATTATCTATTGAAATGAAAAGAACCATAATAATGGCATAAACATTAACATGGTATCAGAGCCAACCTAAAGGAGGCATATTTCGCAAGAGAAAAACGTCACTGTTGCAGTACCTGCAAATTAAGGTTTTTCAAAAGTGAAGCTTTTCAGCTCCAAAACTACCTAGAAAGTTGTGCCCTACCCCAAGGATCATTTTCGCACTTAGAGTGCACCTTTTCAGTGGCTAGATCTCCCAGAAAGTGAAACCCTAGTTTCACAAAGTACCAGAAAACCAGAGTACCAGAAGTACTAGAGTACCAGAAGTACCAGTAAACCAGAAGCACCAGTCCAGAAATCCGTAGATCAAGTTTGAGGGTGTAAAAGTTGGATTTTTGAAATTCTGACTGCACCAGCTAACTCGCCTCAGCTCAACGCATATATCCACTGGATCATATTTTCAAAACTCGAATTTTGAAAAATTAGGGTTTCCTCATAAAACCTTAAGTTGCAGTTGCAGTTGCAGTCTCAGAACCAGTTGTAGTTGCAGCCGTAGAACCAGTTGCAATCACCCTTGAAGTTATCTCAAGAGTTGGCAATGATTATTGTTGCTATCAAATGGAGTCACTACCTGTAAATGCTATCAGAGGTATGTACTTACATATGTTTAATGGTTAAACCCTAAAGAGTATTTGTAGGAGAAGGGATCTCTTTCCATAGATCCAAAAGGATCTCAAGATCCAACACATTCATAGGAATGATGCAACCCAGGTGTGATTATTCTGATATACATCTATTTGTCATAACATTATCTTGATCAGTGTTGCATGTTGAAGCTATGATCAAATTATTAGAAGGATTAAAAGTTGATCATAGAGCTTATCCTCTAACCTAACCTTCTATCAATATAGCGTATTGTATTAGTACAATAGACAGGTTGAAGAAAGCACTCATCACTTGAGTGAAGGAGACCTGGAAGAAAATCAAGCACTCATTCTTGAGGACATGGCTCCAGGTTTGATTAACCAAGATTAATAAGATTCAAAGGTACACATGATAAACTGATGACTATAATTGAGATAGCAGTCATCGTAAAGTATTATACCTAATAGCATGTGAGCATATAGAGGTATATTCTTTGCCTAATACAACTAACACCTCCTCTAGGAGAAACCTTATGTGTTAGTTCCAGGTTTCCATGGAAGAATGCTTGGTCCCAATAGTATGAGAGTGTTGACCTCATTTAGTATTGTATTCCTTACCTTTAATCTTTTCTTTAGATAAATTATAAGTGATAGCTCTAAAGGAGCTACTGTGATGATTGTTCATGCTATTGCTTTATATTATCAAGAAGGATATTATTCTTGCTTGTTCTTTTGTTGACCTTGCTCCAGGTCACATGAGGAAGCTATAGCGAAGGTTGTAGAAGGTAACGTGCTAAAGGAGAGACCGTAAATGAATCAATCATCATTGGAAGAGAAGAAGGTGACTTGCATAAGATATAGGGTCACTCAGAAGCTGCCATGACCCACGCCATTGAAGAATTTGGGTATCAAATATTAGCTCACTTCAACTACAAGGTGCTACCATACATATGCAAAGTGGTCACAGGTTTACCAGAACTCAAAGGTGACCATGAAGGCATATGCAATGGATGTGCATAGGGGAAGGACATCAAGAACCTATTTCCAAAGAGGGACATCAAGACAGAAGGAATCCTAGAACTCATCCATTCATATGTGTGTGGCCCAATGCCATCATCCTCCATTAATGGGTATGTATACTATGTATCGTTCATTAATGATTATTCTCATAAAAGACCTAGATATATTTGAAGTGTTCAGCAAGATCAAGGAATTCAAAGCCTTGATAAGAGAACCCTTATGTAATGAAGATTAAGATACTCAGGTCAGATAATGGAGGAGAATATACCTCAAAAGAGTTCGTGAACTTATGCAAAGACGTTGGGATCAATATCCCCAACAAAACGGTGTAGCTGAACGGAAGAACAAAACCATGCTGGAAGCTGTGAAGATGAAGATCTTCCTATGTGCTTATGGGTAGAAGCAGCAATGACAGTTTTTATGTGCAGAACTGATTGCCCCATAGTGCACTTGGGCTCAAGACACTAGAAGAAATGTTCATCCGAAAGAAGCCAGAGGTAATCCATCTCAAAAATATTTGGCTATCCATTGCTTATTCATATACCTAAAGAAAAGAGAAACAAGCTGGACCCTTTAGGAAAGAAGGGAATATTTGTGGGGTCTCCAAGGCCTTCAGAATCTACATACCAGGTCACCGCCACATTGAGATCAGCAGGGACGTGACCATTGATTAAGAAGCGACACTTAAGAAATCAAGAAGATGCCAGCTTGAAGAAATGTATGAAGAGGAACCTGTAAATCCCAGCACTACAGAATCCATGAGGGAAGTTCCCAGAACTGCAGAACCTGTAAGGGAAGTCATAACTTCCCCTGATGAGGAGACTCTTGAAGATCATGATATAACAGAAGTTCAAGAACCTCCTCAAATGACCTTCTACCATAAACGAAATCCTTCTTGGGCAAGAGAGCTTATTCAAGATGGAGAGAAGTATGGTGTTCTAGAAGGATCCTCGAGACAGGTGAAAAGACAAAAGCCATTTTCCAGTGACATGGCTTTGATGTGTAATCTACTAGATGAA
Organism: Picea engelmannii; assembly: GCA_009831015.1. Lineage (NCBI taxonomy): Eukaryota > Viridiplantae > Streptophyta > Pinopsida > Pinales > Pinaceae > Picea > Picea engelmannii. The sequence goes on from ML787560.1 coordinate 185,766, forward strand.
GAGCCTACCTGCTTTGAAGAAGCCATTCAAAAGAAGGAATGGGCAGATGCCATGACAGAGGAATACCAATCCATAATAAAGAATGATGTATGGGAAATAGTTCCCAGACCAAAAAGTAAGGATGTGGTATCATCAAAATGGCTCTTCAAAATAAAACATGTTGTTGATGGAAGTATTGAGAAATATAAAGCAAGATTTGTCACTCGTGGCTTTTCTCAGAAGGAAGGCATTGACTATGAAGAGAAATTCGCTCCTATGGCCAGATACACTTCGATCAGAACCATTATAGCTCTTGCAACCAAGATGAAATGGAAGCTGCACCAGATGGACATGAAGACAGCTTTCCTCAATGGTGTTATTGAAGAGGAAGTGTATATAGAGCAACCCCAAGGATTTGAGGTTGAATACAGGAAGTATCATGTCTGTCGATTGAAGAAAGCCTTATACGGATTGAAGCAAGCTCCCAGAGCTTGGTATGGCCGTATAGAAAGTTTCTTGATGAGCTTAGGCTTTACCAAGAGTAAAGAAGACTCAAATCTCTACTTCAAAATTATGGATAATGAACCAATAATCTTACTACTGTATGTGGATGACTTATTCTTAACTGGAGAAGAAAAGCTCATCGCTGAATGTAAAAAGAGACTTGCCACAAAATTTGAAATGAAAGACCTTGGCCTAATGAATTACTTCTTAGGTCTTGAGGTATGGAAGAGTCCAGAAAGGATCTTCCTTAACCAAGGGAAGTACATGGTCGAAATCTTAAAGAGATTCGACATGCTAGAATGCAAGCCCATGAATACACCCATGGAAGTGAAGCTAAAGCTACTGGTTGATACTTCGTCAGACTTGATAGATGCTACACTGTATAGACAGATTATTGGATCGCTGATGTACCTGATGAACACCAGACCAGACATCTGTTTTGCAGTGAACACCTTGAGTCAGTTTTTGGTAAAGCCCAGACGTGTTCACCTAGTGGATGCAAAACATGTGATGAGGTACCTTAAAGGTACAATGGATTATGGTCTCAGCTATGATGGAGATCATAACTTTACATTGAGTGGATATACTGATGTAGATTGGGCAGGAAGTGTTGCAGACAGAAAAAGAACTTCCAGATGTTGTTTCAGTTCGGGATTAGCCATGATCTCGTGGTAGAGTAGGAAGCAATCTAGTATTTCCCAGCATAGCGGAATCAGAGTACATTGCCGCATGTTCTGTTAGCTGCGAAGCTATATGGCTTCGAAAGTTGCTGACTGGCCTATTTGACTTGGAGATGAGAGAAATCATGATTCTATGTGACAACCATAGCTGCATAAAGATGACAGAGAACCCTATATTCCATGACAGGTCGAAGCACATATAAATCCGCTATCATTTCATCCACAACGTGGTACAGAGAGGAGCCTTGAAGCTCCAGTACATTAGCACGGATGAACAGGTTGCTGACGTATTGACCAAACCTCTATCTCATGTAAAGTTTGAAAATTTTCGAGATAAGCTTAGTATAGTCTGAAAGGACCCTCCCTGAAAGGGGGAGTATATATTTATTCCTTGCTTCTGACCTCACTGTTAGACGTAAAGAAAGATGAGTCATTACTTCTAATCTCATTGTTAGACGTAAAGCATGATGTTGTGTGTTCCTTTCTTCTGACCTCACTTTTAGACGTAAAGCAAGAAGAGTCATTGCTTCTGACCTCACTGTTAGACGTAAAGCATGACGCTGTGTGATTCCTTGCTTCTGACCTCATTGTTAGACATAAAGAAAGATGATTCCCATATTCTGACCTCATTTTTAGACGTAAAGCGAGATGTTGATGAGTTCCTTGCTTTTGACCTAGTTGTTAGACGTAAAGCAAGATGATTCCTCGCTTCTGACCTCATTGTTAGACGTAAAGCAAGATGTTGATGTGTTCCTTGCTTCTGACCCATTTGTTAGATGTAAATCAAGATGGTTCCTTGCTTCTGACCTCGTTGTTAGACGTAAAGAGAGATGTTGATGTGTTCCTTGCTTCTGACCTAGTTGTTAGACATAAAGCAAGATGATTCCTCGCTTCTGACCTCGTTGTTAGACATAAAGCGATGTTGATATACACCTTGCTTCTGACCTAGTTGTTAGACGTAAAGAAAGATGTGACTGACACTGAGCTACCAACTTATCAGCTGTGACATTGAGCCAATGTATTACTATGATGTGCCAGCCTAGTGCTATGATGAGGTATCATTTTTATTGATACATATTGATGCAGATGATGATGGCATTATTTCAAGAATGATGATGTTGCTGATGAAGAAAACTTTTGATGACTCGTAAATGTGCTAGCCAATGTTTCAAGATGATATTGACGATACTGTTCTCCTGATGCCACTGATGATGCAGACCTCTCTCACCTGATGATGTTGAAGAAGACCCTTCTTGTTAAGGGGGAGTGTTGAAATAATGTAACTGCGAAGAGTATTCTTATTATTATTGATATTTTATTCATAGGATTAATCCCCATTGTGGATTAATCATGTCATTAATTGTATTAGGACCAAATTCCCTTTTGAGGAATGGTCAACAGACAATTATAATAGGAAGAATAAGAAGTCGGCCCTAGCAGTTATTATTGAGACCCAGAATTAATTTAGAGGTGGGTTTACCCACCCAGAGTGAGAGTTTGGCCCTGCCAGTGAAACCATTTCACACGTGCCAGTCTTGTATATATAGGGAGGCTAGCGCCTCACTTTAACACACAGCTCACTTGCTCATTTTCTTAAGAGGCAAGCTGCAATTACCAGTTGGAGAGAGGGGAAGAAGAGTGGTGCATATTTTGGAGAGGACTATCTATATTGGTTTGAGTTATCTCTTGAACATTGCATTAGAAATTTATGATAAGGAAGTTTTTGCTGGGTTTTCTTCCCCTAGAGGGTTTCCCAGGATAAATGTTGTGTCTCTTGTGAATGTGTATTTCTCAGTGATCTTGTTCTTATGTTGCTATTATCTATTGAAATGCAAAGAACCATAATAATGGCATAAACATTAACAATTTCAACCAAACTAAAGTGATTCTAATGAATTCATCCTTAGGATTGAACAATGGAGTTCATAGCTTCAAGGATAGTAAGGATCTATCTAGGAACTAGGAACCCTTTAAACTACATTAGAATCCTCTACAAAATGAAAAATAAATACTAACCATCCCCTTGACAAAATATGAAAGGTAGGCCCATATCGCAGGGTAGGATACCAAAACTCATTTACCTATCTCTTGATCTATTCCATTCTAACCCTCCTTCCAAGGAATCTACCAACAAGATTCTTCCTTCAAAAATCTAAGATCTATCCACACAAAGGTCCTCTCCAACCACCAGTGGGACTCCACCACCTCTACTTCTCACAACCTTCCGCTTTTTCTTCACTGGGCCTAAGATAGAGCTTGTTTGGAGTCCCACTTGATGGAGACTCGATCAAGTTTCTCCATGATAAAAATTGCACCCCTCGACTCAGTTACAGAGTCCAAGACCCTAGGAATGAAATCATATAATTCTAGTGGCCAAGCCTCTACACTAGATCTGTAACCTTCCACCTGATCCTATTCTGACAAAACCAAGGGCATACGTGTACCATCAATTAAATTAACTTTGTCCCACTTTAGAAACCCAACATCCCTTGTGAAGTACTAACAAGATCCATCCTCTGTACAAACATATTGAAATGTCAACATTCCTCATCAACCACATTTTTGAAATATTTTGGATGCCACTTCATCATCCAAAGGATGTTTAATCCTATGAATAAGAGAGGAGTTACTTGGTGACCATAGAAAATTAATTTTTTAGAGAGTGATTACACCTAATAGTCAGCTGGTTGATGGAAGGCATCATCCATTCTCCAATCTCTTGATCCACACATAAACCCAAACCACAAATACTTAAATCCAAAACCCGAATCCATCATCCATATCCCTCATGTCATTAATTGAAACAAAGTAATGTAATGACGAGGAAATTTAGACTTCAAGTCACACAACTTGTTGGAAGTAGTGTTCATTTGATTTTTCACTCCATTATGCTTATGGAATGGATTGGTTTCATAGTGATAACACTGCAGATGGGGAGGGGACAACATAAGGGATTAATTTAGAAAGACCAATTACATGATTTGGGTCACCTTATTGAGGTTAGTCAACAATTACAGACCTACTTTATGATCAATTTTGGTTCTACAAAATTATTGTATGCCATTAATGAATCATTGAAGTATAGAAAATGTGATTCATCCTAAAAATATTAATTACAAGAAGAAGAAAGTATGATCTAATAATGTTTGGCTAACACTGTTACATTTGGTATGAAAGTATTTCAACGAAAATAAGGGGTTGGATTTTACTTGATGTTTTTATCAACTTTTATCAACTATTTCCATTCGATGGCATTGCATGCTATTTAAGGCCTTGCCCTTCAGAATGCTATAGTAATTTAAAGTATTGCTCGACAATTGTGATATTTGCTTTGGCCTTTGTTCTCTTGTCATTGATTTGTTATCAAGTTACATCTTAAAGAATCTAAATTTGCATCAAGCCCTTTATTAGCACATTATATGCCTCCCTCTAATTCCACCTCAAGTTCACAAAACACTAGCCTAAATTCAGAACATACCAGGTACCCCTTGATTATTTACATGTTGTTTAAAAGGTTGAGTAAGGATATAAAGTTGTTATGTATTGTTGGCGCTACAAACTGTTAATGTTCATGTGCTACTAACTCTCAAACCCACTGTTCTTGTGCTGTAAACCCTGCTCATTGGTCAATATTGTTATCTCATGGTCATTCTACAGTTCCCTTTTGCAAACAAGTTGTATTTCCCACTGATAATTATGCACTGAAAACTCTCTGTATTAACCCTATAACACAAATTGCGCATTGCAGACTCGTGCTGTGAACCCTCTATTTTGATTGACCAAAATCTTTCCAATTTTGAAATCTGTCTAAGGCCCAGGTTTTAACTAGTTGTTATATGTTCCCTCTCATAAATGAAAAATCTTACCAGTCCTTCATAAAGCCTAGTTCAATTGCGTTGTAGACTAGCACTACAAATTGGTTGTTGGTGTTCAAAACCCTCTATTTACACAGATTTGTCTCCTTTTTCATGTTTTTTAGCTTCACTCAGATTTATTTTTTGTCCCTCTTATCATACCCTACTTTCAAAAGACTCAGGAGGCAGCTTAAGGATGAAAAAACTGGAATTGACAAGTTGGAAAAAGAAATTAAAAGAAGAGTTGCAGTCCTTCAGAGAGTTGTATCAAAAAGGAATATGGACTTGCTGGCCCAGGGATCCACTATTAGAAGAAGAGGATAAAGCATTATGTCTGCAACATTCAATCAATTTTGTTATGGTATCTTATATATGCAGGCTTGTAAATCTAAGGAATGTTTTGTCCTATGCTGCTATGAATATAATGTTTATGCATGTTATTTTCATTAATCATAAGTTGTAGTAGGTTTAAAATATATTTTCAAGGCTTCTTGCATGTTTTTGGAATCAGTTAAGTTGATTTGGCACAAAACAACACCTACAGGAAAGTTCATAGCGCCATTATCAGGTGCTACAAACTCATTTCCTGTAGCAACTTCTTCTAAATATTTTATCATAAATCCCAAATGGTGATGTGGGCTCTTATGAATTTTTTTTTTGAGGTGTAGGATTAGGGAGTTGACCTATTTACCAAAAATAAGTGTGGCCCATTTTGGAATTTGAAAGATAAAATTAAAACACCAGTGCACTGCAAATTGGCACTGCAAACTCATTTCATGTAGCCTCTTCTTCTAAAGATTTTATCATAAATGCCAAATGGTGATGTGGGCTCTTCTGAAATTTTTTGTGGAGGAGAATGATTATGGAATTTACCCGATGACCAAAAATAAGCCTCACCCATTTTTTCATTTGAAAGATAAAATTAAAATACAAGTGCGCTACAAACTGGCACTGCAAACTCAGACAATTATTGAATATTCACCTTGTTTAGAGGTTACCACATGTCAAGGAGGGTTCAAATGAATTATCAAACATTAGTTATATGCTAAAGGAAACCTACACCTAATATTTATCTCCATTAAAACCTCATGCAGTGAGTTGGAAACAGATTTATTAATGACTTCCAACAACTTCCTAAAATTTAGCAGTTTGTTGGATTTTTGTCTCTTTGACTATTGCCACCTATCTCCAAGGCCTAGAATCCAATAAAAGAGATTGGATGCGACCTCCTAACGATTTTGGATGCTATTTTATATTTAATTAAGGAGGGATCTCTTGGAGAAGGGGTATTTCATGATCCAAGAGAGGAGAAAGATTGAGGAGCAGTTTAGCTACTTATTTGTAAGCCTGAGGGCTTGTTTGTAATCGACATTTCTTGCATTAAAGATTCATGAGAGTTATTTATCATATTGTATTATTTGTTTTCCCATGTAGTTTTTATCTTCTTGATTGAATATATTGCAGGTTTTGAGAATCAAAGGTTGCCTTTGATTAATGGATCCCTGAGTGAGCAACAAAGGATTTGTTGTATATGGCCTGTTAATCATTGTTTCTCTTCAATAATTTTTCAATTTATTCTGTAGAGATGATCTCTATTTAGTATAGTTTATTATTTTGTTCACTTTCCTTTCTTATAATTATCACCATATAAGCTCTTAACCTGATATTTAGCTTGATTTCCTTCAATCTGCAGAGTGGTTTTGACTCCATGCCCAATGGTAGATCATTGATCTACAGTCATACTATTGCCCTCTTTCTTGTTATTTCTTCTTGATCCACCAATTTAAATTTATTTAATTTTTAAAACTCTTATGGGTATTAGGCTTGTTCTTAAAGTAGTCTAAGAACAACTTCTAGTGCTAATATTCTTGGCCTTGTTTCTAGGGACGAAGTTGAAGATCTTCCCTGGGAGAACGACTTTGATTAGATCCAGCTTTGGATGGTGAAATGAAGATGGACATATTTAGAATGCATCATTCACCTGGAGGCTACACTCCATGAATAAAGGATATGTTGGTGACTTCATTAATTCATGACGACAAAGGCCATGGAGGATATCTTGGCATGAAGGTTTGCACCTCTCAATTTTTCAGCAGTCCCTAGTTTTCCAAATGTAGTGCCTCCACCGTCAGAATATATGGATTACCTTCCTACTTTCAAAGAAGACAAGGTGGAAAATAATGCTCACATCTCATTACATTTCATCAATGCATGGATCAACTAGACATACATCATGAGGATGTGTTGATGAAAATGTTCATGTACTCTTTAAAAGGTGATGCATGAGAATGGTACCTTTCTCTTCCTGCTTCCAACATATTTTCCTTAAGAGATTTCCATGCTACATTCAATGAGCATTGTAAAAGATATTTTGATAAAGAAATTCTTTTTGAACACTATTGTGAGGAATTTCATTCAGATATCCAACATATAAATTTCTCTAGTAGTGAGGATGGAAGATATTATACTAATGCAGATGTGGATAAGAAATCATTCATGCATGGAAATCTTTCTACTTTTACTTTCCAAGAAGAAGGTTTTCAAGATTTGGTTGGTCATATTATTGATTATTACATGGTTGTAGATGCATTAGATTTTTCCCCTGATGAACTTGTTGTTTTAAATATAGAGGAAGGATATCAAACATATTTTTAAGATTTTTTTTTTTCCAGAATTAGCTATAGAACTTCATAATAGCAGTCATGCATCAGATTTAGGGGAAGGCAGTAAAGGGGGTCATGTTTGACTAATGTCAGTTGTAGAAAATAAGAATGAAGGGAGCTTACAAAATCAAACATTATTACCCTTTTTCCTAGTAAATGTGGATCAACAATCTTCACAAATTGGTGAATCTTTTATTGATATTCCTCAATCAACAATAGAGTATTGATTTCTTGAATGGAAAGAACCTAGTTGATTTTTCCAAGATCCAATGGCTATTTACATGGATTTGAAATGGAGTAGAAAGTCTTATGTCTTCAACTTTTTAAAGAAAAAATTTAGGAGTTTTAAATATGATCTTCAAGCCTGCTTTCTCCTATATTTTTACATTCTTATCATTTCATTTGTTATTTAATATGGAAGTTCGGTTCAGTTAGTTAACCAATTCCTTGCATGGCTAAGATGGAAATTTCTATACACTTGATCACAACAGTATATTGGTTGCTATTAGAAATGTACATAAATAAGCTCGGTGCACAAGCATTTGGTTTGTTTTCAGTTTTGGAATAGACTCCATTCCCAATGTAATAGCAGTTGGTTTTTGTAATATGTTTTAACTTGCAGAATGGCGAACAATTGTTGAAATTAGAATCATATTAAGAAGTCAGATAAGGAACTAAAACTGCAGAGGTTCTTGGAGCCTCACAGGGAGGTATCCATCCCTTCTGGAGCCAGATGTTAGCACATTGGATGCCTCCCTATAAATCCAGCTCAGGTTCAAAAAACACTAGCCTAAATTCAGAACATACCAGGTATCCCTTGACAATTTACATGTTGCTTAAAAGGTTGAGTAAGGATATAAAGTTGTTATGTATTGTTGGTGCTACAAACTGTTAATGTCCATGCACTGATAAATATCAAACCCACTATTCTAGTGTTCTAAACCTTGCTCATTGGTTAGTATCGTTATCTCAGGGTCATCCTACAGTTCCCTTTTGCAAACAAGTTGTATTTCCCTCTGATAATTTTGCGTTGTGAACTGTCTGTATTAACCCTGTACCAGAAATTACGCATTGCAGACTAGCGTTGTGAACCCTCTATTTTGATTGAGAAAACCCTTGCCAAATTTGAAATCTATATAAGGCCTATGTTTCAACCAGTTTTTATATGTTCCCTCTCAGACATGAAAAAACTTATCAGCCCTTCATAAATCCTAGTTCAATTGCGTTGCAGACTGGCATTGCAAACTAGCTATTGGCGCTGCGAAATAGATGTTGGCATTGCAAACCCTTTGTTTACACATAGTTTTCTATTTTTTATTGTTTGTATATTTAATCAGACTGGATTTATGTCCATCTTATCATACCCTAATTTCAAAATACTAAGGAAGCAGCTTAAGGATAAAAAAAAACTAGAATTGACAAGTTGAGAAAGGAAATTAAAAGGAGAGTTGTAGCCCTTCAGAGAATTGTAGAAAAAACGAATCCATACATGCTGGCCGAGGAAGCCACTAGGAGAAGAAGAGGATAAATCATTATGTCTACAACTTTCAATCAGTTTTTTTATGATATCTTATATATGAAGGCTTGTAAATCTAAGGAATCTTTTGTCCTATGTTGTTATGAATATAATGTTTATGCAAGTTATTTTCATTACTCAAAAGTTGTATCAGGTTTATCAGAGGTTTTCAAGGATTCTTGCATGGTTTTTGAATCCGTTGAGTTGATTTGGCACAAAAAGACACCTACAAGAAATTTTGCACCACTGCAAACTCATTTCTTGTAGCAACTTCTTCTAAAGATTTTAACATAAATCCCAAATGGTGATGTGGGTTCTTATGAATTTTTTTCTGGAGGAGCGTGATTATGGAATTGACCCAATGATAAAAAATAACCCTGACCCATTTTGGAATTTGAAATATAAAATTAAAACACCAGTGCACTGCAAGTCATTTCTTGTAGCATCTTCTTCTAAAGATTTAATAATAAATCCAAAATGGTGATGTGGGTTCTTATGAAATTGATTTTGGAGGAGAATGATTCTAGTGTTGACCGATGACCAAAAATCAGCTTGAATCATTTTTTCATTTGAAATATAAAATTAAATCACCAGTGCGCTACAAACTGGCACTGCAAACTCAAACAATTATTGGATATTCACCTTGTTTGGAGGTTGCCACCTATCAAGGACAGTTCGAATGAATTCTAAGAGATTAGTTAGATGATAAAGGACAGATGAACCTAATATTTATCTCCATTAAAACCTAATGCAATGAGTTGGAAACATATTTATTAATGACTTCCAACAACTTCCTAAAATTTAGCAGTTTGTTGGATTTTCATCTCTTTGACTGTAACCACCTATATCCAAGGCCCAAAATCCAATGAAAGAGATAGGATGTGACCTCCTAATGATTTCAGATGATATTTTATATTTAATTAAGGAGGGAGCTCTTGGAGAAGGGGTATTTCATGATCCAAGAGAGGAGAAAGCTTCAGGAGCAGTTTAGCTACTTATTTGTAAGCTCAAGGGCTTGTTTGTAATCAACATTTATGCCATTAAAGATTCATGAGATTTGTTTATCATATTGTCTTCTCTTTTTCCCCATATATTTATTATCTTCTTGATTGAATATATTTCAGGTTTTGAGGATCAAATTTTTCCTTTGATTAATGGATCCCTGAGCATCAAAGGATGTACTGTAGATGGCTTGTTATTCATTGTTTTTGTTAAAGCATTTTTCAATCTATTCTGCAGAGAGGATATATGTTTAGTAGAATTTCTTCTTTTGTTCATTTTCCTTTCTTCTAATCAACATAATATAAGCTCTTAACCTGATATTTGTCTTGATTTCCTTCAATCTGTAGAGTGGTTTTGACTCCATGCCCAATGTTAGATCATTGATCTACAGTCAAACTGTTTTCCTCTTTCTTTTTCTTTCTTTTTGATCTACCCATTTAAATTGATTTAATTTTTTAACCCTCATGTGTATTAGGCTTGTTCTTAAAGAATTCTACAAACAACTTCTAGTGCTAACACCCTCAACATTCTCATTTATGCATGCACTACTCTCTTTTATAGAAAAATGTTTTCTTTGATAGAACAATGTTTGGTGGAGTTGTATCGTTCTTTTCTTGTCTTTGTGTGTTTGTGTAAATCCATTTCTAAATATGGATATTTGAGGAAGTTCTGGAGGAGGCACGTGGCAGGTCTATGCTATTCATCTTTGGTGGGTCTATTTTACTCATCTCTTTGTAAAATATGGAAATGGCTACTTCTTGCAGTCCTTCGATGATGTTTTTGCATAGAAAATTAGTGGCCTTCCTATTTTGGCACTAATTCTTACTGGTATATGTGTTTGTTATGGTCTCTTGGTTCAACTTAGGAGGCTCTGCATGGGTCAGAGGGCATAAGAGAGGTGACAAAGGCATACCCAAGAACTCTAAAATATTGAACATAAATGGACTCTCTCAAATCCATGTGTTAGAGTTCATACCTAGTAAGAATGAAGTCCCTCTTAATCAATGGTTACATGAAAAAACACATATTTCATGTCTTTTAAAGTGAATATAGTGTCAAATAGAAGCTCCAGACATGATTTTCACCAAACTGTAGAGTTATTGAAGACCCGAGTTAATCATTCCTGAATTCCAACCCACCACTCTGTAATCTTTAATGTCTCGATAAACAACTAATTATGCAGGTTCAAGATATCATTCGGCTGGAACATAATGAAGAAAAAAAAATGAAGAACATTTATCATGTTTATCTATGGAGCTTCCCACATCTCTCTTGCCCAAGCAATATCCCTAGTTAACATTGCCACCCTACCATATGTTTTGTTTGACCTAACTCCATTTGTTTGCATTGACTCGTTAACAAGTTAGAGCTTTCATGTCACCACTTGTTTCCTCTTCTTTATAGTGTGGAGTTCACAACTCCTCAGACCCAAAGAACCACATTTAAACACATTCTCAAGCACCTACGATGATAACACATTGTAGTTCTTGAACTCCTCAAGGGAAACACATGATTCAAACCAACCCGTGAATACAAACATTTCATTTCACTGAACCTTATTGGACTTGAAAACCATAATCACAAGGAAATTATTAACTTATTAGGAAACTCACTTTCACAATAACTTCACATTAATTCCTTGAATTATTTTCTCAAAATAGTCAAAGAACCCAATTTCTCCTACTGGAACCACAACTACACCTTCAAATAAATGAAGGAGGAGGGGGAAAATTAAGAACAATTGTGGTTGTAGTAATTCATACATAAACACACAAAAACATAATACAATATAGAACATAAGAGCATACACAAAATTTACTAATAATAGAAAATTGAGAACTCAACTCTTCTAGAGATTTCTTCAACTAAGAACTAATTGAAACTATTTTACAACTCTATAAACATAGAACTCTCCAAAAATAGATAACGCTCCAAGAATAGGTGATGGGAGTAATTATACGCTAACACTCCCCCTTAATTACTACCACTAAATTCTTTAGCATTTACAACAACTAAATTCTGTCTATGAAACTCGAACACACATTTTTCCAATGGGTTCTTAAATATGTCAGCTAATTGGTCTTTTGATATACAATATTCCAAGTATATTTCTCCCTTTTTTACAAGCTCTCTAAGAAAATGATATCTAGTATCAATATTCTTTCTTTTTTGATGAAAAACATGGTTCTTTGACAAAGCTATTGCTGAGATATTTTCACAATACACTAGAGTTGGTCCTTCTTGTCCGTGTAGAAGATCACCCAATACTCTACATAACCAAATTGCTTGACAAATTGTTGTTATGGCTCTTACATACTTAGCTTTGGCTGATAAAATTGTCAAAATGCGCTACTTCTTGGATGCCCATGAAATCACACCTAAACTAATATGGAATACATATCCTGAAGTACTCTTCCTTTCATCAATAATACCTGCAAAATCATTGTCAATATATTCAATCAATAAATCATTACTAGTGATGGAATATAATATTCCATATCTTATTGTTCCAACAATATATCTCATAATTCTTTTTCCAACTTGCCAATGTGAATATTTTGGAGACTCCATGAACCTGGAAATCAAAACAACAACATACATAATGTCTTTCCTAGTGGTAGTGTGGTAGATGAGACCGCTAACCAATATCTTGAATAGAGTTGGATCTACATCGGATCCCACATCCTCTTTTCTAAGCTTTGTCCCTGTTGCAATTGGATTTGGTGTTGGTTTACAATTCATCATACTAAATCTCTTTAGCACATCCATGGCATACCTTTTCCTAAAATGAAAAAAATCATGAATCTGATTGAAGAACTTCAATACCAAGGAAATATCTCATTAACCCAAAATCAGTCATTTCAAATTCTTGTTTCATGGTTGCTTTAAACTTGTCCATTGACATATTTCTTGTGAAGACCATATCATCAACATATAAAAAAACATGCAATATTTGACCTTGTTTATTCACCTTTGTATACAATGTGGGTTCATTGTTGCTTATGTTGAAATTAGTACTAATCAAATATGAATCAATCTTTTTATACCAAGCTCTAGGAGCTTGCTTAATTCCATAGAGAGATTTATTCAATCTATAGAATTTATCTTCATGTTATTTTATCACATATTGTGGTAGTTTCTCCACATATACTTCTTATTCTAAAATACCAATCAAGAATGTTGACTTGACATCCATCTGATAAAATTTCCACATGTGTTGAGTTGATATGTCTAAGACAACTCTAACTGTATATAACCTTGCAACCATTGCAAAGGTCTCAACATAATCTATTCCAGGTTGTGGTGAAAAACCTTTCGCTTTCAATCTCTCCTTGTACTTTTCAACTTCTCATTTCCCATTAAACTTGGTTTTGTAAACTCATTTTACACCAATGCAATCTTTATCTTCTAGTAATTCTACTAGATCCCATGTATCATTCTTCTTTATGAAATCAATTTCTTCATCCATTGCTTGGACCCAATTTTCTTCTTCATTTGATTCTTCAAAACACATGGGTTGAAAAGAAAGCAATGCAAAATTTGAATTCACATCTAGATATTCATATATTTCTCTTAAACTTATAGCCTTTCCAGACCTTAGGGAGGAAATTGTAAGATCATATTCGTTGCTTGATTGAGAAGGGGTAGACTGGACTATTGGGTTAGATGACTGACATTGAACAAAATTTATTGGAGTCCTTGTTTGAGTATCTCTGATTTGTGATTGGGTTTGCGAACCTTGTCATCCACCTTGTGTAATTTGTGTTAATGTGTGTATAATGTTACAAATTTCCAGGCATCTTGTTATATTTATTACTGAGTCTTGTGGTCATGTCTTGGTCTTTAAAAACCATGTGTCAAGTTCCTAGGGTTAGTGTTATATGACAAATAATTTAGGTCCATCCATTTATGAATTGGGCTTGGTTTAGTTGGGCTAGTTTAAGCCAAAAAGAGTACAAAGGAATTTTTTGACATAGTGGGTGAAGGATAGAACATTTGGGCAAACAAGCCACCAATTTAAAGAAAATCCTAATATACATGCTTGAAACTAGGTTTTCAAATCCTTCATTCAGATCAGTTTTTTGGGTATGGAGCTAGTATGGTACGGTCTAATTTCATCAAATGAAAAGGATAACACCATCATAAACATTGCACATAGTCAAAATTAGGTTTCAAAGGAAGACACTGAGAAAAAAAAGATTTCATAGTGAATTACAAGCACGCTGCGAAATTGCCTGTACCAGCAGTGTTGCTGCAAAAGTGTATTTTCATCATAAATTTTAAACCATGTGCCCATTTTCCATGAAATTTCTAAGGAATATGCATCAGGGTAAGATGAAAAAACCTGTTTAATTTCAAGTAAAAATACTTCACAGTTTTTGAGAAATGAGCCACCATCACCTACATCCATTTTGGTTTTTTCTCGAAAACCGTGAACTAAGTTTTGCTCAATGTTTTTTGGAGAATCATTATAATGTTATTAACCGGATAAAACAAAATCAACCCAACCCAGTTCACCATTTGGGAGAGTAGAGTGAAAGAATACTATTATGCTATGTGTATTGTATTTGACTGATATTAATCAAATTTTGCCAGGATCAGAGGTACATGATTTTTGATCCAAAGATTCCTGTGATAACATTTTTCAGTTTATGTTTTCTCCATGTGATTTTGTTTCCTTTCTCAGTATTTCCATTTGGATGTGTTGTCTTCTAAATATTTGAATACGACTAAATGTTTCAGAATTCATGGTTTCATGCTCTATTGCATATATTCAACCTTTCCTTCTAAAGATGCAATAGGATTCATCTTTGATGCCCTATTGTAGTGGAATGTTATCTCCTTCTTAGCCTACACCTAAAAATATGATCTAAGTATCCGAGTTATGGTATCTACCTTTTCTTTGTCAATCATTGATCATACAATCAACATCTTGGTAGTTTTGATTAGTTTTCATCTAGTTTAGACTCCATTCCCAATTGTAATTTCCTCTTAACTCTACACCCACTTTAATAAACCTTTTATCTACAAAAGATCTAGCCATTCTATTGATTGAAAAACTAGTAAGAAAGAGCCCTATCTGGATTGGAAGAGGCTAGCTTCCAATATGAAAATATGTTTGTGATTACCTTTGGGTTTTCCTCCCACAACCAAAGAAAATTACAGAGTGATAACAATTTGCGCCTTTGCTTCATCTTTAGCTTGAGTTGCTACTACTCCAACAAATATTGTCTTGTCTATACTTCCATTCCATGCTTCAGATTCTTTGAATTCAACATCCCTATTTATTATCACCTTCTTTGTCACTAGATTATACAATTTATATGCCTTTGTATGTCTAAGTGTGACATTTTGAATGGATATTGTATGTAAAAAGTCATGTTACCTATATTAATAGATTCTATGATGCAGTCAAGTGCAATGATCAAATAAATTTGGAGTCAAAGTGTATGTTCCCCAAAATTTTGGCTAAGTAAATATGATATCTTATTCCAAGAATCCATGAAATATTTGTGATGATGAAGAAGCTCATGAGATTATGGTTCAATGGTATCAATCTTAAATTTTTGAAAGTTTAATAATAAATGCATTTACAAAAGTGTGTCATTTCTTTAATCTTCGTAATTTAAATTAAAAAAAATAAGATTTGTGATGATGAAGAAGCTCATGAGGTTATGGTTTAATGGTATTAATCTTAAAATTTGTGAAAGTTTAATAATAAATGCATTTACAAAAGTGTGTCATTTCTTAATCTTTTTAATTTAAATTTAAAAATAAAATTGGTAAAAACTTTATTTTTTAAGTAAAAATTTGAATTGAAATGAATTTATTTATAAAATAAATTTTATAAAAATATTATTAAAAAAATATAGTAAAAATGTGAATAGAAATGAATTTGTAAAAATATGAATTTAATTGAATTTATTTATGATATTTTTATCGTAAATGACGTGGAAATAAAATTATTAAATTTATTTTAGTATTGAGCAATTAAAATATTATAAAGATGCACCAAACCATCTTAACTTCAACTATATCAAATATCTAGAAGAACAAATCTCCAAATTTCTTTGTTATTTTAGATTAAGATGAATGTATACTAATTATTTAATTATTATGTGAGGTTTTTTCATATATTTATTTATTTATTTAAATAATGTTCATTTAAACTTTATTAATAATCCAAATATAGAAGCTTTAATACAAAAAAATTATCCACTCAACCTCTATAAGAAAAATGAAAAATGGATGGGGCACAAGTCAAAACATCACATCCTCTAATTAATTCATAAGTGCAAAAATTAGGATTGGCTAATGCCAAAACAACTTAAGAAAGTGTAAAATTTGAACCATAAATGGATTATTTCTTGAGCATAAAAACACTAAATAATGGCCATGATAGCCACAAGAGCAAGTCGATCATGGTTGTTAGGGGGCTTCCCCTAGCCTATAGTAAGAGGATCAACATCAATGGGATCAATTGGGTCCCACTTATCAATGGGGATTTTGGTGGCATGTGCCCCTCCAAAATTGCTAATGTTAGCATAGGAAATGCTTGTGGAAAAGAGGGGATCAAGGGGTCTCATTGCATGTTCTCTTTTATCGCTTCTAGACTTGCACACTTGCCATGTGATGAGGTTATCTAAGAACATGGCCTATTGAGCTAGTAGATCCAAATCTCATTGAGTTGAAAAAAGAGAGAGGCCCCAACAACCCAATCAAGTGAATATTCTAGGAGGGTATATGCTAGGTGGGTCTAGATCACACCCTTCTCATGGTGCATGGGGCTTCCTGCCAATGATATAATAACTAATAGAGGTGTTATATATTGAGCCAGACTTGTAGCACACTACTTCTATTTTCACAATCAAGTTATAATGTATTGACACAACATAATAAAAAGAGAAATGGTGAGACACCACATCATGATTAGACAAGGAATGACCTTACTGTGATAGGACTTCTAAAATAAGCTATTGACATGCAACTTTGACTGAGACTTAAGCCTTATTAGCAAGCGAACAAACTTGAAAGAGAATTTTCAGGGTTTCAATGTAGCCACATTGTGAACAGAATGGATTCTACACCCCTGAGTAATTCAATATGTTATCAATGTTGAATTTTCACTATGCTAGGCTCAAGCATGAGGTTTATTTCATTTTAGTCATGTACTTAAACCATAAACAAATGCATCTACATCATTCACAATTGTTGCAATAACCAAGATCACAAGAAGAAATATCATGCACAAGAACACAAGAAATATCCTGGGAAAACCCTTCTCAACAAAGGAGAAAAACCTAACAATCCTTTTCTATATTCTCAAGAGAATATCCTCCAACCATGAAACCCCAATGCACACAAAAGGGTGTTATACTACCTTGAAACTTGTGCCCAAGAGAGGTGCGCACTTCAGCCCTAGAAGATGTACTTGCTGAAATTTCCAAATGACAAGTGACTTGTGTGTTTCCTCAATAGGGAAATCACCTTTATTTATACTAGACTGGGCAAACCAAAAGTGGTGTTTATTGGCACAACAAGGCCGACCTCAATAAATCAAAAAAAAATTAATTAATACAATAACCATTAAATATATTTAACATATGGTGGAGCCGACCTTTACCCTTTACATCACAATTAGGGTTGTTGGTAAATCTTATTCTCAGATCATATAGTAAGGATCTCACACATCCACTAGTTCTCAACCACTAGGGGCATGTCTACCTATGCTCAACCATAGGGACATCCTAGTCAATAGATCTCTATCTCACTGAGTCCATAGGAGAATCATCTGGAGTACCATCTTAATCCTGACTCAACTGAGTCCAGAAGGCAGGAGACCACACGTCATAAAAATGCATTCCAGATTTTGATGCACACCCATCACATGGGAACCTTTACCCCACACAGGGGTACACATCATTTCTTCTCAATCCAGAGAGGAACGACAAACCCAACTCATGGACATCCTCACTCCACATAGGGGCACATATTGTCTCATCTCAGTCTAGAGAGGAACGACACACCCATCTCATGGGAACACCCAACACATGGGCCCTCTCATAGGTCGACTCACTCAGTCTGTGTCCTAAAGGATGTCTCACGAAGTTGTAATCATCAACACTCCCTCTCATCTAGGGAGACATTCTCCACCAGGACAAGTCTCTCACGAAAGTACTCGAACTTCTTCTTGGAAAGTGGTTTGGTGAAGATATATGCAATCTGCTCATGTGTAGGAAGTTACTGCACTTGTATTGCTTTCCTCTGCACCTTGTCTCTGATATAATGATATTTTATCTCATTGTGTTTTGATCTATCATGAAACACATTATTCTTATATAGATTTACACAACTCTGGTTATCAAAATGAATAATGGTAGGATCGATCTCATGATCAAATAAATTTGTGAGGAGCTTGCGAAGCCACACTCCTTCGTAGACTGCCACACTCAATGCTATATACTTTGCTTCTGCAGTACTCAATGCAACAGAGATTTTTTTCCTATTGCACCAGGAAACCATGGCAGACCCCAAGGTAAAACAACAATCAGATGTTCTCTTCTGGTCCACTGCACTCCCTACCCGATATGCATCAATATATCCATGCAAATGTATGTCTACACTGGAGGCATATCTCATGCCATATCCAATTGTGCCTCGTAGATATATCAATACATGTTTCGTTGCTATCTAGTGAGTTTGTCTCAACTGACTCGTGAACTGACTAAGTACATTCACTGCATAGCATATGCCAGGTCTGGTGTTAACCAGATACATCAATGATCCAATCATTTGTCGGTATAAATGTGGATCAATCTCGCCTAAATCATTAGAAGCATCGTTCATCTTCTTCAAATCCATCACCATTGGTGTAGGCATGGATTTGCAGTCTGTCATACCGAACTTCTTCAATATATCCACTGTATATTTTCCTTGACTTAGGAAAATCTCATCAGTCCTCTACCATACTTCTAGTCCCAAGAAGTAGTGCATCATACCAAGCTCCTTCATCTCGAATACAAAAGTCAATGCTCGCTTGCATTCAACAATAAGTCTTTCTAAACCGGTGAGGAATAAGTCATCGACATACAGGACCAATATTAGGCACTCATCACCAACAATATGATAATATAGGTTTGGATCAACAAAATTATTGATGAAGCCTAAACTCGTCAAGAATCCATCCATATTCTCCTACCAAGCACGAGGTTCTTACTTTAGTCCATACAAAGATTTTTTTAAACTGCACACATGAGTTTTCTCATCGTGTATCATGAATCCATCTGGCTACTCGATGTAAAATTCTTCCTCAATCTCACCATTGAGAAAGGATGTCTTTACATACATTTGATGTAGTTTCCAACCCATGGATGCAACTAGTGCAATGATAGTACAGATAGAAGTGTATCGGGCTACTGGAGAAAATGTCTCCTCATAGTCAATTCCCTCCACCTGTGAGAATCCTTTGGCTACAAATCTTGCTTTGTATTTCTAGAGACTTACATCAGCTGCATTCTTGATCTTATATATCCACTTGGAAGTTACTATAGACTTCCCTTATGGTATCAGAAAAATATCCCACACATTGTTTCTCAAGATGGACTGATACTCTTTTTCCATGGCATTTTTCCATACCTGCTGACCTGTTGCTTCTCCATGACAAGAAGGCTCGATATCAATGATATGGCTCATGGTTGAAAATTAGCTCAAAAATCTCTTTGGTCTCTTGCTCTCTCAGAATGTTCCTTGAGGAGTTGCATGACCCTATACCTCCTGTAGATTTTGTAGAGCCTAGGCAGGACTTTTATGGCCTACTACAATGTCTATAGGAATATCAACTGGAGAAATTGGATCAACTGGAATAATGGTTGTCTCCCTCTGAACTATTGAAGGGGGGTAAGGTATTGTCTCTCTCTCAATATCCATCTAAGATTCTTTGGATCTTTGAAAGGCTATCTCTTCTTCAAAGATAACATCTCTTCTCACCTCAATTTGTCTCTGGCCATGGATGTAGATATGATATTCCTTCGAAGATTCATTGTATACCACAAATGTACCTTTTCTACCTAAAGGGTCTAGCTTGGACCTCTTCTCTTTGGATACATGAAATTATACTGGACACCAAAATATCTTGAAGTGTCCAATATTAGGCTTCACTCTGGTGAAGGATTCTTCAGGAGTTATTTTCTTAAAAATATGGTGAGGAATTCTATTATGAAAATATATTGTTGTCATCCATGCTTCTGCCCACAGAATCATAGGTAGACTCTGATCATGTATCATTGTTTTGGTTTCTTCAATGATGGTTCTTTATCTAGTTGGAAAAGATGGGTCACCTCGTCTGACTCATCTCCTACTCCAACTGAAGCCGACAATTCCACCAACAGGTTCAGGACATCCTACAGAAGTACAATGACAAGTACAAGCAGTGCCATGATCAACATCAGGTGCCACATAAGTTTTAGGTGGGAGAGAAAGTTTGGTTGCACTTGCAGAAAGAATGCCTTACTGGATCCCATCAGAAGATTCCCCCACTCTGTTATGGGTCGTACGCCATCACCAAGGATGTGTGGGATAATTCTTTTCAGCTCAACATTCCTCCTTTCCTTGGCATGCACCTAATGTTCAACGTGGATCTCCTTCGCCCTTATTTCCCACCATTATTGGACACCTCAGAAGTAGCAGAACAACTAACACCAACAGAGCTCAACCCCGACTGCAAAAAATAGGCATCCAGTGATCATATTGTGGACACATAGATCAAGGGCACTCGACAACAAAGGATCCATATTTATCGAGTCGTCAAAGCAAGGCAACTCCTGCACCAAGGCAAGTGGCTCACCTGGGGCCAAATTCAACAGAAATTTCCTCATCTGATGGGGGAAATCAATGCAATGGAGACCATTGATTCGTAAGGAGGGAGGATTGATATAGGTGGACATTGGTGGCCACCCACCTTTTCCAACTAGCTCAAACCAATTTTCTAGCAATTTTGGTAATTTACTATTTTTAGAAGTTTTTCACTTTCAGACCCATTTTGAGGCCCTAAACGATGTTTTTTGGGAAAAAGGGGAGAAATATGAGAATTCCTTCGATATTTCCCCCAAAATGAATCTCCTTAATGATACCTTTCCAATGGGCTATCATACGCCTAAAATGAAGATCGTATGCAAAAGTTACAACCCCGAGAAGTTGTTGTACTAACTTACCCAAATGGGGCCCGCATGAATTTTGGCGCTTCATCTCCTAGGGTTAGGTTTTTGGATGTCTAGGGTTTTTGGCATTCCTATTTATTGTAAAAATGCCTTCAGATCCTCATTGTAATCATCTTCTTGCGAATGAGCACAACTGTCACATCTCTTCTCAGAGATAAGCCGCCACCATTCCAGCAAGCTTGTTTCCGCTCCATTTTATAGTTTCAACTTATTTCTTTATTGAATAGAAAACCAATTTTATTGTATCTCTATTATTTTTTGTTAAGCACCTGTTAATAATCTGTAGTCATTTCATTCTTCTCATAAAATCCAAATCAATTCTCTTCTTCCTCCTTCTCAAATAGTTTTGACTCCCTCTGATTCAGGTGACTCCCTGGGAATTCTGAAGGATAAACATATTCCTTTGTTGTTAACCTTCCTAGAACAAGAAAACAAACGAAAAAAAAAATAAAATAAGACAATAATATCTCCTAGAGGAGAATAATGAGTACATCTCTAGAATCAAAACAATTTAAGGATTGTTGTCACAACTATAATGCCTACTTGTAATGTAGGAAACTTATAAATGTAGGTTAGAGGAATGATAATTAAAACAATCAAACCTGGAGTCTTCACTTCTAGTGTGTTATTCCTCTAAATGCACTGAGATCCCTCTGGATCCACAATTGCAACAGAGGTTCCTTCCTCCTGCAAGTACCCTCATGACAATGATACAAATAATATATACAAGTGCATACCTGAGAGCATTGATATGAAGAGGAAGGATTCATATTTTATTTCTTCATCTCTTTGAAGTCTTGGCTTTAAGGAACTGTATTTTCTTGATCCATTAATCCTTTATTCCACCAAGGTTATGTTCATCATATTTTCAGATTCTTTACAAACCCTTGCCAACTGGGCTAGGAAACCTAACGGCTAGGCTAGGATAGAAAACTTAGGTTTAGTTGGTCTTATGACTGCAAACAATAAGCCTTGAAAGTCAGAAGAACACTGGTGAGCTGAAAATCTCCTTCAATGAGTTGCGGAAACCCTAAATCTGAAATTTCTGCAGAAAATTATGAAACCCTAGAAACCCTAGGGCCAAAAATCCAAAATTCTCGGAATTTCACTTTGAGAGTCTGTGGAGGTGCTATGAAGGAGTTCATACTCTCCTATTCCAATTTTATCCCCAATGTCTAATTATAAAGTGATGAAACTGAAAAAGAAGGAGGGTCGTACATAATTTCAGAAAACCCTAGAGGGTCGTACGAAATTGCAGAAGGGATGACAACTGGATTTATTTCTTGTGCAATGGGTTCTTCAAGACCTATGCTCTGATACCATGTTGAATTTTCACTATTCTAGGATCAAGCATGAGGTTTATTTCATTTTATTCATGTACTTGAACCATAACAAATGCAACTACACCATTCACAATTATTGCAATAACCAAGATCACAAGAAGAAATACCATGCACAAGAACACAAGAAATATCCTTGGAAAACCCTTCTCAACAAGGGAGAAAAACCCAACAATCCTTTGTTATATTATCAAGAGAAGATCCTTCAACCATGAAACCCTAATGCACATAAGAGGGTTCTCTACTACCTTGAAACTTGTGTCCAAGAGAGGTGTGCACTTCAGCCCTAGAATATGTACTTGATGAAATTTCCAAATGACAAGTGACTTGTGTGTTTCCTCAATGGGGAAATCACCTTTATTTATACTAGACTAGACAGACCAAAAGTGGTGTCTATTGGCACACCTGGGATGACCTCAATAACTCAGAAAATAATTAATTATTACAATAACCATTAATTATCTTTCACATATGATGGATCCGACTTGTACCCTTTACATCACAATTAGGGTTGCAGGTAAATCTTACTCTTAGAAAATATAGAAAGGGATATCACACATCCACTAGTGCTCAACCACTAGGGGCACGTGCACCTATTCTCAACCACAAGGACATCCTACTCAACATATCTCTATCTCACTGATTCCATGGGAGAATCATCTGGAGTACCATCTCAAGCCTGACTCAACTGATTTGACAAGGCAGGATACCACACGTCATAACAACTTAGTCTAGAGTATGATTCACACCCATTACATGGGCACCTTCACCCCACATAGGGGTACACATTGTTTCATCTCAATACAGAGAGGAACTACACACCCAACTCATGGGCATCCTAACCCCACACATGGGCACACATTGTCTCATCTCAGTCCAGAGAGGAATGACACACCCATCTCATGGGCACACCCAACAAATTGGACCTCTCACAAGTCGACTCACTCAGTCTGTGTCCTAGAGGATGTCTCACGAAGCTGTAATCATCAACAATCAATAGGGAGAAAACCCCTTCACCAAGCTCTAGAAAAATAAATTATTTTAGGTTCAATCACAACATCCCATATAATTATGAGGTGAAATAACTAATTTTTCACTATGAACATAAGTGCCAAATTTTATTAAGATACTCTTCAAGGAAAGACTTGGAATACAGACACTTGTAGCCCATGGCCAACTTGTAGTGCATGAAAGTTATGGCCTTCCCCACAGCCAGTCATGCCATGAAATACAAGGAACTAGGAGGCAAGATTGAGATGGAGGTAGTCTAGGATGAGGCCCTAAATGTGATTCACAATAATCTCGTTATTATTACTCAACATGATTTTTTTTTCTTTATGGCGGACCAAAAAATCGACCTTGTGAAATAACTATTAAGAAAATAATCCGTACACAATTCCTCTTTATAAAAGTTTCATGACTAAAATCCATGAGGATTTGACTAGAGAATCACATCAACCAAAGTCAACATGGACCACCATAGACTATGCTCACTAAAAGGCAAGTCAATTCTAGGAGAAATATCCTTCTAAGCTAAGAAATGTTTGAGCACCTCCTAGTCCTTCTAAATAATTTGTAGAACAAAGGTGTTGACATTTTTAACCTTGGAGCGGGTTAGCAATATTGTTTAAAAGGAGAGACTTTGTGAAGGATTTTTTCATGGGGGAACATTTTTCTAATGTGATGTCTTAGAAGTGTAATTTTTAAACCTGTGAAGTAAAGCAATGCATACAAATTCTTAAGAAAAACAAAAATTAATCAATGGCTCATACACACCGTGCACATAGATTTACGTTGGAAACCCTTAACCGGGAGAAAACTAGCCTTCCTTGGTGAAACACCTTTCAACTCTTCATTGTATTAATTTCACCATTCACAATACAATATATACAATATTTTAGGTATTTTGTAGTTACCAAAACCCTAATCCCTTAATCCGAGATTAATTTAGAAAACCACTAAAAATAGCAAAATCTGCTAAAATAGAAACAAAACCACGTAACCAGGGGGGGCAATCCTGCCCACCCTAGGACCCCCATAGGAAAGCACTCAACACACATGACACAAAGGGCGAACAAAGTTGGGATTGTCAGATGCAGTTGTCGAATTTGACATGCCCACACACACACATGCAAAGAATATAACACATACCCAAAAATAAGGATTTTCCATCCTCCTTGGCCTTCAAAAACTTGAATCACCTACTTAGCACAAATCAAGGCCTTCAAAAACAGGAGTCACCCACTTATCATAGGGAAATTGAAATTGCACTCTATTATTCATAGTCCTTAGGCTACCTAATTCTTAGGGGGTTAAAAAAAGATTCCAATTCATTCTATGGAAGCTAGACCATTTGTTCGGATTAAGCCAAACAAATTTATGTAGAGATTTTTCTAGACAAATATAGGCTTCCTTAGAAGGAACCAACAAGAAAAATAATAAAGATTAGAAAATACTAACACCTTGGTGCATATATTAAACTTAGTAGCCCAGGCAAGGGGTTTGGAAATCCACTCGTTGATTTTCCACTCCACCATTTTGGAAAATCAACTCTGATAGATATCGAGGGGATGAAAATAAGATTGAAAAGTTTATCCCAACTAAATATGGGACCAACTAAGGAAACCTAGACATGTAGGAAACAACCTTTGAATCTATCTACAGAATTGAGTCATGTCCCATTTGATACTAGAACCTAGGGTAAAACATAAAGTTCCAATCACTCCATAGTAACCTATTGATTTGTTGATCATTGGTGAGAGTTAAGAAGGAATCATCTATACACTACCCATTGACAAGTGAACCCACTCCTCTTCAAGAAGGGGAAATCATTGAATCTACCCAAGGGACACCCTATAGTTAATTAAATCACCAAGAGGTTTAATGACCACAATATATAGCACACAAAATTTGTGAAAACCTTGCTGAATGGATCTAAATACAATAATTCCATCATATTTGAAACAAATTATAGAGATATAATGTGATGAATTATCAAATATATTTTCAACATTGTGGATGAAGACAATAGCTAACCCAAGGTATTTTGGCATGGCTAATATTAAGGTCCACTTGACTTTGTCATAGGCATTTTCAAAGTCAATCTTGAAAAATAAAGCAACCAATCCAAATGAGTGAACCCATTAGATGCCCCCCCACATAGATCTAACATTGTCTAGAATGAATCATCTTCAAATGAAGCCATTTTTCTCTAGCCTGATAGTCTTAGGCAGGTTATGCTTTACTCACAATACTATGGATTTGGCTAATCTTCTGGGTGTTGTTTAGTAGGGTAATGGGTCACTAGTTCGTGATTATATCAAGATCCCCAAACTTGGTGATAAATTTGATGAGCCCTTGCTTGATACCTGCACCTAGAAAGAATTGGTGAAGGACCTCCTTATACACATAGAGGAGGACAAAGTGAACAAAATTTTAGGTTTCCTTATAGAATTCATAGTGGAAACCATTTGGGCGAGGGGATTTATCATTTTCCATTATTTATGGGACATAAAATCAAATGGAGTAGTTCTTTCTCTTTTCATGAGTATTATGAGGAAATTCATGGCTTTTGAGTAAAAGGAGAATTCTCCATACCTTCCCAAATTGGTTGTTGAAAAGGAGAAAATGTTGCAAATATTGGAGTTTGTCTCTTCTTATGAGAAGACTCAAAACCTGGCCATCTCTACTTGTGAAAATTGGATAGTATTGAACCTTTTGTAGCTTCTCGTTTTCTTTCAATGATGTTGGAAATCCTTGACTTCAACATAGAAGATGAAATATCCTTTATCCTTATATGAAAAGTTCAACATTGCTTTAGATAAGTCACAAAAATACATTGATTGTTTGAATACATATGGCCTAATATGGACTGGTTTGAGATTTCACTTTCATGTTCTATGTAACCCAATTGATGCATTTGAATAAGCCACTTTTTGGGCCAATGTACATCAGATATTTGGATATTACAATCCAGATGATCAGGTACATTATGTCGATAATTGAAGTCTTTTTAGTCTAACTCTTCAGAATAGAATTCCTTTTTCTTAGAGGAATAATTAGAGATCAAGTAGGTTGTATGAGGGAATTAAACTACTTCAGTAGGGGGTAGACCAAGGGCCTTATTTTTGGCCTATATTTTTAACCTTTCATTAAGCCTCTTTTGATCTCTATCAGGCCAGGTATGACAATGAATGAGTAATTCCACACTTGTGTATTTCATTAACATGAAACAAAAATAAATACACAAATCAATGACTATTGGTCTTCCCTAACAGGTGAATCTTCCTATCACTTATGACTCTTCATATTTACAATAATGTTACAATTACAAAAATCACAAGGATTATGTGTCCAACATTCCCTCCCCCCCCAATCTAAAAGGTTTTTTTTTATTCCAAGCATCATTCTGAACTTTTCAAAATTTTCTCTTCCAAGCGCTTTGGTGAAGATGTCCACAATTTGGTTATTTATGGAAAAATGTATCAAGTAAATAGTCTTGGTCTCTACATGATATCGCATCATGTGATACTTTGTGTTGATGTGATTAGTTCTATCATGGAATCTAGGATTCTTAGCCAAATTTATTGCAGAAGTATTGTCAACTAGAAGAGGAGTAGAATTCACTTATTTCTCCTACAAATATTTAAGTATTTTATTGAGCCACTTTTATAGAAATATTTTCCTCACCCCATGCAACTTGCTCAGAAGGCCTTTTCCATTTACCTATGCAGACTTGAAGTCCCCTTTTGCAGTTCCCATAGAAAAATTTGTATTTTTCCACATATACTTTCCCTAACAGTTATACAACATGCGTATACACAGGATGCACCATTACAACCTGTGTACATCGGATTTTCTGCCAAAAATAAAAAAATGGTGTCGGGTTTCCATGTCACGTCATGGGATCCATGATCCTTGACCTTCCATATATTGGAAACGCTCTGAATTGGCCCTTCACTTCCATTTGAAGGCTATAAATGGGCCATATCCAAGCTATGGAGAAGAGGAGAAGAATTCAACTTTGAGAGCAAAGTTACTCTAGAGAAATTATTCACTTCATATTGAGTCTGCATCCCTTTTTACTTTTAAGTATGAACACATTATTCAACCCCCAAGCTCTTCTCTATTTGATGGAGAACCTCATTGGCTCTCTTATATGAGCTTGCCTTAGGTGGAGAATTGAAGTGGTGGAGGCCCAGCTGGAAGGGACTTAGTTTCTCGGTTCTGAACGTGTCAACATGGAAGTTTGTCGTTCATACACTTTTGTTTATTACATTTCAATAGAAATACTCTTTTCTCATCCAATTAATGTCTTGCAAATATTTGAATTGTTATTCCATGGGAATATTTATTATGAATATTGATGGATTATGTTATTAGGTGTGCTAACTTTATATATTATCACCATATTCTTGTGTATCTTGGTTTTTGAGGACAAGTTGCAGGTGTATTTCTTTGAGTCAAGTGCTCAATGGTGGACTTCATCGAACTTCTGGACGAGGTAGGCTCTTTATCTTGTCTTGTTAGCATATTTGTTTATATAGCATACTTGATATTAGAGTTAATTTATGCAGTCATTTCTGTCTGTTTTGGTTTACCCCATTCCATAGAGTGATTTTCTTCGTAACAACCACACAATCTCTTTCATTGGTTCTGTGTCTGCCATATATTATGCCTATGTTGTGGAATTTGATAGAATTGATTGTTTGCATGATCTCTAAGAGAAAACTATTGATCCAAGACTCATGAGATAGCCTAAAGTTGGAACTCCATTTTCCTTATCCCCAACAAAGTCTGAATCATAATATCTGATCAGGTTGAATTCATTCACCTTAGAGTACCTAACTCCAAAATCTTGAGTTTCCTTCAAGTATTTTAGAACTAATTTTGCAGTAGACCAATGTCCTTCATAAGGTTTTTTCATGAACCTGGAAATAATTCTGACAACAAATGAAGCATTTGGTCTAGTGATGGTAAGGTAGATAAGACTACCCACAAGTTGTTCGTACTTGGTTGAATCCTCAAATTCATTCCCTTCCTTTTATGTGAGCTTCAAATTCTGTTCGATTGGAGTGGAAATAGGATTACACTGAGTCATGTTGATCTTTTCCAACAATTCACCAACATATTTATTTTACAAGATGAATATGTAATTTGGATTTTGATTCACTTCAATGCCCAAATAGTAGTGAATATGTCCCAAATATTTCATATCCAAGACTTTATTCAACTCTTTCTTTATGGATACAATATAGCTTCCATTGTTCCTTGTTATCAATAGATCATCTACATATGCTACAAGATATACAACAATTTTTCCAACTTTCTTGACAAACAAATTTGCACCATCCAGATTGTTACAGATAACCAAATATGCAATTGCAATAATATATATAAAATATGAATAATTGATAAAATATATGATGATTACAATTGAGAAGGAGGGCTTGATTATATACCCACACAGGGGTGCCCTTTCACCACTAGACATGTCTTTTGGAGAACATGTCCTTTCATTAATAATAATTACTATTACTAACTATTTACTAATTAGTTATTTTGTTATGAACATCTATTTATATGTATTTATGTTCATAACATTGCCTTCCTCTTAAAAATTCTTTGTCCTCAAAGCATTGGTAACGACGGGTGTAACTGACGAAAATGTTCTGACTCCCATGTTGCATCTTCCTCTGGAAGGTTTTTCCATTTGATGAGATAATCTTTGATTATGCGAGATCGTAACTTATTTTCTCTAGAGGCGATAATGGCTTCTGGTTCTAAAATTATTCTGCCTTCTTCGTCCAACATGGGAAGTAAGGTTTGCACCTTCTTGTGTTGGCCAACAAATTTTTTTAGACATGATACATGAAAAACGTTGTGGATACGACTTTTATCTGGTAGGTCCAATCCATATGCGACTTGGTTGATTTTTCTATTAATTTGATATGGTCCGTAATATTTCGGGGCTAACTTATTCTTTCCTTGTTGTTTAAGTGATAATTGTTTGTAGGGTTGAAGTCTCACAAATACCCATTCTCCAACTTCAAATTCTCTTTCTGTTCAGTGT
>ML787560.1:220198-264172 GCA_009831015.1 Picea engelmannii
TGGGGGGGTTGCGGGGGAAACATGATGGGTATGGTTACGAGATTACGGGAGAGGGGACAGGAAGAGTTTACGGGAGGGAAAAAAGGGAAAGACGGGCGGGAGGGTTTACAGAAGGGGGAAAACGGGAAGAGGGGGGCGAGAGGGTTATGGGAAATCTGGAAGGAAAGGGCGGGAGAGTTATGGAAAAAATGGAATAGGGAAGAGGGGGGGCGGCAGGGGACAGGGCCGGTTGTTGGGTGTTTGTGAGTGTGACGGAGGGGTACGCGAATGTGTGTGGGAGGTATGTAGAGTGGGGAAGGTTACAGAATAGGGAGTTAGGAACAGGGAGGGGGTTAGGGGAGTGTGACAGGGTGGGTTACGGGAGTGTGACAGGGTGGGTTACGGGAGTGTGACAGGGTGGGATACGGAATTTGGGGGTTACGGAATTTGAGGGAAGGGTTACGGAATAGAAATAAGGGCAGGTGGGGGGAATTTTTAATGGCAGGAAGCTGGATCAGAAGTGTAGAAGTGGAAAATTTAATGGCGGAAGTGTGGGGGGAATTTAATGGCGAGAAGCTAGATCAGAACAAAAGCTCTGATACCACTGTTACAGATAACCAAATATGCAATTGCAATAATATATATAAAATATGAATAATTGATAAAATATATGATGATTACAATTGAGAAGGAGGGCTTGATTATATACCCACACAGGGGTGCCCTTTCACCACTAGACATGTCTTTTGGAGAACATGTCCTTTCATTAATAATAATTACTATTACTAACTATTTACTAATTAGTTATTTTGTTATGAACATCTATTTATATGTATTTATGTTCATAACACAGATTATAGTGCTTGAAATTAAATTTCAGAATGTGCTCAGTTAGCTTTTCATACCAAGCTCACGATGCTTGTTTCAGGCCATATTAGGATTTGATGATCCTGCATACCTTTTTTTCTTATCCCTTCACAAAAAAATATTATGGCTATGACATGAAAACATTCTCTCTCAAGCCTCCATTCAAGAAAGAAACTTTCACATCCATTTGATGAATTTTCCATCCAATTTGTGTTGCCATGGAAAATAGAGTATCGATGATAGCATATTTTGTTGTGGGGGGAAAAAGTCTCCTCATAATCAATACCTTATTTCTATGAAAATACTTTTGGCACAAGTCTTTCTTTGTATTTTTTGAGTGAGTCATTTGATTTGCACTTATTCTTGAATACCCACTTGCAGTTAATTGGTTTAGTTATGAATGGAGGATCCATCAACTTCCGCATCCCATTCTTGATCATAGAATCATATTCCTTCTACATAGCTTCTTTCCACTCATCATGAGAAGTGTATTCTTCAAAGGAAGTTGGTTCAAAGTTAGTAGAATCTAAATTCAATAATAGTCATATGAAACATCCATGTCATATACATCACCTCCATATTGTCTTGAGGAACTTCTGGTTCCTCTCTTTCCAACCTCATCAGGATGAAACCTTTAAAGCTTTTTTATGAGCCATTTTGGTGGACCTTTCTGAGATGGTGTAGGTTTCTCAGTTGATTGAGATGGTGGTGAATTCTCATCAAGGCTCAAATTTTGGGTCCTCTCAATCACATAATCCAAATGAACTTCAAGTTCTAATGAATTGGATGGAACTTCTTCATGAGGCGAAGATGATTCTTCAAAAGAAAAGGAAGATTCCATAGATTGAACCAACCTAGGGATCCCCCCTTCAAGATGTGGAATCTCATTATCAAATTCATGATATCTCTTTACAAAACAAAAATTTTCCAAATGATTAAGCTACCTCTCAATAGTTTTTTCATTCTTGGAAATTCAAGAAATATTACATCTCTGGAAAGGATGAATTTATTGTTTTTCTCATAGTAAAAATGATACCCCTTAGTGATATTTGAGTACCCTAAGAAGATTCACTTATAACTTATTTCTTCAAGCTTGATTATTTTCTCCTTAGGAATCAGGGTATAAAAGGTGGAACCAAAAACCCTATGATGCCTCATTGAAGAAATACAACCATACCACATTTCATAAGGAGTCTTGTTTTCAAGAGCATGAGATGGACACTAGCTTTTCACATAAGTTGCACA
Organism: Picea engelmannii; assembly: GCA_009831015.1. NCBI lineage: Eukaryota > Viridiplantae > Streptophyta > Pinopsida > Pinales > Pinaceae > Picea > Picea engelmannii. The sequence goes on from ML787560.1 coordinate 222,290, forward strand.
TAGAACAAGATTTTCCCAAAACATCAATTTTACATTCTTGAAAAACATCATGGATTGAACCATATTTAGGAGAGTCATGTTCATTTTTTCCAGCTACACCATTATGTTGAGGATTGTATGGAAATACGGTTTGATGCTTGATCCCATGTTGGTGACAGTAGCTTTCGAGTTNATATATATATATATATATATATATATATATATATATATATATATATATATATATATATATATATATGATCTTGGATTATCAATGCAAAGAGATCTAATACGAGACTGAGTTTCATTTTGAATCCATACAAGGAGATTTTTAAAAGTTTCAAAAGTTTGTGATTTTTCTTTTGACAAGTACACCAAAAACATCTTGGTGTAATCATGAATAAAATTCATGATATATCTATTTCCATTTTCATAAGGAACAATCATAGGGACACATAAATAAGAATGAATCGATTCAAGTTTTCTACATTCTCTGGAAGTAGAATCATGAAATGGTTGTTTTCTATGCATTCCAAGGATACAAACATCACATTGCTTCAATTTCATAGGAATGGTAGGCAAAATAGAAACACAATTCCTTTTAAACAAAAGGAGACTATCATAATTAATATGACCAAATATAGCATGCCACAAGAGACTAGATGGCATTAGACCTTCACTATGATGAGAGAGGTATACACAATTTTGTGCATTGACAGATGTCCCTTTCAGCTTCAACAGTCTTCCATCTTCCATTCTTGTCATGAAAACCATGTTTTCATAATCCTTTACTATTTCAACTTTTCCACCGAAGATATGAACAGAGTGGCCTTGTTTTCGAATGTTCACAAGGGACCATAAGTTCCTTCATATCTTCGGAAGATAGAGCACATTATGCAAAAATAAATATAGGAATATAGGCAACTTAAGCCTAATGGTGCCCATTCCCAAATGCTTGAGACTTGATCTATCTGCAAAATACACTATGTCATATACATTATCATTGAATTATTTGAAGAAGTCTCTTGGGAATTTCATGTGGGCGGTTTCACCTGTGTAAAGAAGCTATGCATTTCTCCAAGAAGAAAATGAAGTGTTAAAGAATTTTCTTTTTACTCCTATATTTCAATGGGAAACAATGTAATGATCAGGTGCTTTACCTTTCACCCGATCTAAATTTTTACTTTTGTTTGATATCCGATTCAATTTTTCTCTTTGATATTCTAAATAATCTAATTTTCTCTTTCTCCCAGCCTGCTCGGCCTCAAATCCATGCCCATTCTTCTCTATTTTATGCAAGGATATAGTATTTTCAACCACAGTATTCAAGTTCATATCCTCAAATTATGCATTTCTCCATGCAGGACCAAAATTTTCTAGTCATTTTCTTCCTTTTGGGATGCCAATTCACCTTGCAGGGATTGGGTTTTCCTTTTTTTATCTCCTAATTGATCTTGTAGGGTTTACATTATTTTTCATTACTCTTATATCATTCGTTTAGACGCCAATACTCTTTTCTCCACTTAAGAGAAGTGAAAATATTTTCCACATGTGTGACAAATGGAATCATTTGAACATTGAAACATTGACTTGCAACATGACCAGGCTATCTGCAATTCCAACACAATGACTTCATAGTGAATTCCACAAAAATACGCTCAAGAAGTCCATAATTTGTGCACACTGAAACTTTTGGACAATCATGAGTAAAAGGCCCAGGCTTCTTGAAATTCTTGCAAGCATCATTAAACTCATATACCAAGGGACAACTCATTCTCATGAAGTGTTCGATGGAGTGGCAATGGTTCTAGCTGGTGGAGGCTCCCCCATGGGAAACCCAGTCACATTCTTGGAAAATAAATGCATCATCAGTCACCCATTGAATCATAACTAGCTCGTCCTGGCAGTTATCTCAGAGATGAGATCCATCGAGAGGATCCTTGATGAGCACGATCTCTTCTATTGTGATCCTTGACACCATCTCACAATATTCTAATGAGGATGAGGCCACTACATAATGATGATAAAAGTTGCAAATGACCTTTAAAAAATATGCCCCGCGACTCTTTATGGTGTTCAAATGGTCCATGGACTCCACTGCTTTCATGATACTATTGGGTGGTTTATTTGTGGGGCAAGGGTTTCACATGACAGGTAGATATTCAGATAGGGAAGGTCGTGATCCATATGGCTTCAAGAAGATGGGTTCAACTAAATGGATGGGAGATTATACCCAAGTGAACCTTGTGAGCACCCAAAATCCCAATTGTGGGGACTCTTAGGGATATTCTTCCACTAAAAACCATAAAACCCAAAAAGCCCAATAGCATGAGCATAAAAATGTGTTCTAAGAATAATAAAAAAGCCTATGAAATGATGAACAAAAATATAAGAGAACATGAATATGAAGGAGGAGGAAAATCATGAAGGATTTGCATAGAGAGAGGAGGAGGAAGGGTGTACACTAAAAACCATAAAACCCAAAGAGCCCAATAGCATGTGAATAAAAATGTATTCTAAGAGATATAAAAAAACGTATGAAATGATGAATAGAAAGATAGGAGAATATGAATCTGAACGAGGAGGAAAAACGTGAAGGATTTACGTAGAGAGAGAGGAGGAAGGGTTTACACTCATGGAATTTACGTAGAGAGAGGGGTCCTCACTTCATTTTTTGGAATGTTCCGAGAGAGGGAAAAAAATACAACGATCATGCATGCAAGGAGAAAACCCTAACCAAAAAAACCTAACTCTCAAAGAGGTAGACCAAGGAGGGACTGAATCCACCTACAAACTTGGCACATAGAATTGACCTGAGAAGGTAAAGGGACTGGCAGGCTAATGCACATGACTAAGGAGATAGACTGACATACTAGATAAGGGTGTTTTCTTCATACTTCATGTGATAGGAAAGGAAACAATGAGAGAAACTATTTATGGATTTAACTTTCTCTCTGATACCAGTTTCATGCCATGTATGGTAGTGAATGAATAACTCTAGAATTGTGTATTTCATTAACATGAAGCTCAATAAATATACAAATTGACGATGATTGGTATTATCTAACTGGTGTCTCCTCTTATTACCTATGACTCTTCTTATTTACAATAATGTTACAAGTAACACAATACCAAGGATTATGTGTACAACAATATCTAAAGTTAGAACCTAAACATAAGTTATTTTGAATTGCATCTCATATTATTACTTTGATTTTCTACATAAACATTAGTAAAGTGAGTATTTTTGTTTATCAATGGATTCACAACCTTATATGAGATGTTATAAATCTGACCTTGATATGTAACACCACTACAAGTCTATTTCTATGGATCCTCTATTTTGGAACACCACTAAATGACTATTGTTATGGATCCTCTATTTTAGAATGACATTAGAAAATTGTTGCTATGGATCCTCTATTTTTTTTATCACAAAGCATCACTAAAAGACTATTTATATGGATCAACGTTAATATAGAATTGATGCTACGAGGTTATTTGATCATTGTTGCAAGACCGTGGGTTCCAAATTCATTCACATAAGAAGAAGTAATGCAAATTAACATGGAAAATGGCATACCTGGAAATGTCTAGCATATGCTATAAAGATGGTATTTTAGTTATAATGAAACATTTATCACAATCGAAACCAATTTTGATTTTTTTTCTATATTCGAGCATGCTAATTATTTTCCCTTAATGCATACTATTTTGAACAACATTCTCTATCACGTTCATAATAATTTCTTTAACCATTTAATTATCTATTTAAAATTATAAAAGGAGGCTCATATTCTATTCAAGGGGAGATAACTTTTGATATTTATGAAAGATGATACACTATTCAAACTCTTAATTTGAGATTTTGTTTCAACATTGGCCTAAATTATATGAGTTATTAAGTTTATTTCATTTAGTTGATCATAGTCACCATAGCATTTTTCTCCATAGAGACAAGGCCCACTCTACAAATGAAAAGGTACGATGTAAATAGTGAAATTATTTTTTTATATTTATTATCATTAGCAATACTATTTGTGATCATCTCACATAAATCAACTTAGTTAGTTTTCTCATTTTTTCTATTAATATTTCAAGTTGTCGAATTGATCTAGGTGGATATTGGTGGCCACCCACCTATTCCGATTGGCTCAAAAAAATTTCTTGGCAATTTACTATTTTTAACATTTTTTGGGTCCCAAACTTCTAAGGCCATTTTGAGGGCCTAAATGATGATTTTTTATGATAGGGCACCTCAATGATAATTTAAAGCTTTGATTGATCCCCCAAAATAAATATCCTCATTGATACCTTTCCAATGAGCTATTGTGTGCCCCAAACAGAGATCACATGCCAAAGTTTGCCCCCAGCAAGTTGATCAACCAAACTACCCAAAATGGAGTCCAAAAACTCGTTGGCTTTTCATCTTCCACGGTTAGGGTTTTGGATTTTATTTATGTTAAAAAGGCCTTTGGAGCCTCATTGTAACAATAATATTCTTACAAATGGGCGTATCCATCACATCTCTTCTCATAGATAAGTTGCCACCATTCTAGTGAGTCTTTCACTCTGTAATTTTATAGTTATGTACATTTCACTCATTAATACAAATTGTGTATTACTGTATATATATGCCTCTTACTATATACATCTGATATGCCTATTTTATATTATTTGATATCTTGTAATATCTCGACATATTTACTTATTATATCTCCACTCTCATTTCATGTCGAAAATAATTTGGATCAGTGGTATCAGAGCAGGCAGCTCTTGATCATTTTTCAGTGCCTGTCCCCGACAAGGTCTAAGTATAGCAAGTTGGGTCTCGAGCTTGTATCTATGGAGTAAAATTTCTCTCGCACACCCAAGAAACCCTCCATGGAGAAAGAAAATAAAGACAATAGAGAAAATGATTATATTAATTTGTTGCTTGAGCAAGCTCTCATGCGACAGAGGGATGAAATGATGGAGAATTTTTCCCACATCCATTAACACCTGTCGATAACAGTCGACATGTCTTCATAAAATGATCACTTTGAATCACCTATCCTTTTAAGGTACAAGTTAATTTTGATATTCCTGTATTTGAAGGTCAAATCGATGCAGATGCCCTAGAAAAATGGTTAAATCTGCTAGAAGGTTATTTCTCTGTTCATAATTTTTTCGATAGGGAAAATATAACCTTCACGCTCCTTAAGGCTCTCCCCAATGTCAAACATTGGTGGGAAGCTTACTTTGAGAAAAGTTACATATATGAGTATGGAATATATGGGGTTGATCCCACTTGGGATTTTTTTGTGGATGCAGTCAAGGAACAATATTACCCTGTTGGTAACTATGACGACTAGTATATGAGATGGACCACACTATGGTAAGAGAGGGGAAAAATAGTTCCAGAGTTCACAAATACTTTCCATACCTTGTGAACCAACTTGGGTATCAAATACTCTGAGTGACATCTGATTCTGAAATATTGAAGGGCTATGCATAGGTACATCCAAACCAAAATGGATTTACTAGACATCTCATCACTAGGGATTGCCTATCGATATGTTGTCAAAATCTAGTAGAAATTTAGGCACTGGAACAAACGGGAGTTCGGGTCTGTAAATCCACAACAACCAAAGTATGGTAAAGATGACCCTAATAACCAACCTCCAAAAACCATTCCAAGCCATAGGAAAAGAAGGGTAATAGAAAGATGAAGAAGGAAACTGTAAAGTGGTGTGATTTCCACAAAATCCCTTGGAAAAACACTGATGAATGTCGCTCAAAAAAATCATTGGTGGTCGATATCAAATAAAAGGAGTCGAACCCTAATTCATAATTTGATTCATAAAATAATGGGAGAAGGCATATCATCGACATAGACCCCACTACTATTGTCGCGACAACAACAATTCAACCAGAAGAACCAACAAATCCTGAAGAGGGGGAGTGCCTTTATCATTCAAATATGTGGGTGAAGGGGAACCCAATGCGTTTGATTATTGATAGAGAAATCCATAAGAACCTCATATTAGCAGAGGTCATCAAACAATTGGGATTGTCGACAACACCACACCCACAACCATACAACATCGGGTGGCTTCTCTAGGGACAAGATCTCTATGTCATCCAACAATGTTGATTGTCATACATCATCCAACCCTTCAAGGATGAGGTATTATGTGATGTTTCCCCACTGGATGTCTTTGATATTCTTTTGGTCCATCCATATATGTGGAAGCACCATGCTATTTATGAGTCTCGACCTTGTAGTGTCATTGTTACTCTAGGGGGTCATCTCTATAGGATACCAGAAGTAGTTTCGACTAATTTCCCACCAAAACAATGTCTCAAGGTAATCTCTCATAATGAAAAATCAAACCTCTTCACAATCCATTCAAATGGTGAACATAAGGACACTGCAACCACTACAATGTTGGCCCAAGACCTTTCTTTTCAACATAAGTAGATTTCATAAGAGAAAGAAGATATTGTTTCTTCACCTACAATGGTACCTACACACTGTCCAATCAAGCCAAGATACAACAGGTTGGTTGAACAAATTCAACCCCGCCAACAATAGGCTTGTGACAATATTCAACAAGCTAAGCAACATAACTTCTCTAGCAAGGCAAGCAAGTCACCAAGATTCAAATTCAGCAAATGCTTTCCCCTCTCCCCTTGGAAATCAATGGAATGGAGACAATTACTTCCTAAGGATGGAGGATTGATCCAGATGGATATCGGTGGCCACCCACCTATTGCAACTAGCTAAAAAATGTTTGTTGGTAATTTACCATTTTTAGCAATTTTTTGGGTCCCAATCTTTTGGGGCCATTTTGAGGTCCCAAACAACTTTTTTTCACGATCGAGCACCTCAGCTATGATCAAAAGTTTTTATTGAGCCCAAAAAATGAATATCCTTGTCGATACCTTTCCAACGAGCTACCATGCGCCCCAAACGCAGATCGTATGCCAAAGCTACGCCCCCGGGAAGTTGATACACCAAACTACCCAAAACGGGGTCCACAAAATTGTTGGCTTTTCATCTTCCGAGGTTAGGGTTTTAGATTTTCTTTATGTTAAAAAGGACTTTGGAGCCTCATTTTAACAATAATATTCTTACGAATGATCGTATCCATCACATCTCTTTTCAGATATAAGATACCACAATTCTAACGAGTCTTTCATTTTGTAATTTTGCAGTTCTGTACATTTCACTCATTAATAGAAACTGTGTATTATTGTATATATGTGCCTCTTATTATATACATATGGTATATTTCTATTATATTATTGGATATATTTCAATATTTCGGTATATTTCATTATTATAGCTCCACTCTCATTTTGTGCCAAAAATAATCCGGATCAGAAATTGTAGTATTGGATAATATTTTCAATTAACATTTACTACTAAGATAGAAACTAAGAATTTTGTAGATTGTGTTTAGTCATATTTTTTCTTCCATTTTGCAAGGATTTGACTATTTTTCAACATATTCATAGTGAGAGTTAAGTAAATATTCATTTATTTTGACTTTGATAAAGGCATATAGAAATCAAACACAAACAATCCCCAAATCTTGCACAAATAGTGCATGGCATATCATAAGCTTATAGATCCATGGTTTGACATATTAAATGTGCAAGTAGGATAAACATCCCTACGGTCAATTGTAAGGAATTTAGTTCAACTCTTACACCTACAAAGGAATTGGATGAGAAGAAAGAAAAGAAGATATGGAGAAAAGAGGAGAAAAATTTAGGATATCATGGCAAGGATGCCATCATATAGTTTGTAGCATATAATTTAGATAAACATGTGGAGAGAAACATGATGGAAAAATAAAGAGGGAAAATAAAAAGGACAATTGTGGGGGGAATTTTTTGTTGCACAAGGATGTGCAAAGTCTCCAAGTTAGGGGTTGATAATGGGTCATTAGATAATAGGATTTCAAGGCCCATCTTATCATTTATGTGATTTATTGTGTGTGCTAAGAGACTAAAACCTACATAAAAATATAAACGTTATGATAAATATGAGACAATTAGGTTAGTCATGCTTGAGTTCTTATATTTTATGTGAGGATTTAGTCTAATTATGAAAATTTGAAGGATATTATGCATTTTTGAAACTATGGACTATTGTTGAAGAAAACAGGTTAAATATTTGGCACCTTTGTGGGATAATCTCCATCATTGAGGAGCCAACTCTATCTGAGAGAAAAGTGGGATCATGTTTTGTATCAAATATTTGAGGGATTCAAGTGCTTAAACCAACCAAACAACCATGATAATCATTCAATTTTCTATTGGAGGCATTCAAAGTGTTGGAGGGAGGGAACGTGTTCCTTGAAATAAGGCTGCTTAATTTTAAGAATCAAAGAAACAATCATCCTTCAATCAAGGATTGATTGAATATCTAGTTAGAGTTTTCATTATAAGGGTGGGATGAAAAAAGGAAGATATTATTGGTATCAATAGCTTCCATATATTGCATTCAAATTGTAGAGATAATCTTGCTATTACGATTCCAAGTTTTTGAATAAAGAAGACTATTTTTTCAGAAAGAAACCCCTTTGGTTGTAGTACTTTCAATTTTGCACTAGATTAAAGTTTCTTGTAGTTGTGTTATAAGAATTACTTCAATAATTTTTGTTCAGTTTTACAATTTTCCTTCTTGTGTTTTAATTCTATAATTTATTTTCTTGATTAAATCAATTATATGTTTATGATTATGGTGTTTAACATATTGGTTTACATCGTTTAGATATGAAATTAATTTCTCTCGGGTTATTATCTATTGATTGAATGATCTTATTTAAATATCTATTTTATCTAAGAGGACAATGATGTTTTCCTCCTTTATCCCCTATTTCTTTACTTGAGATTTAAGGGTGCAAATCACCAACCTAGTAGATGGATAAATAGAATATAAGGAATTGTGACATGCCCATACTCCAAGATGGGTCACATTACTTCTAAAAATGATGAAATAAAAATTCTAATACCAATTTTAAATGTAGAAACAATCTAAAACATGGCATACAAGTTCATGCATTTGTCTATAACAATTAAAAACATGAATGCAATTAATTGAAAGCATGCACAACAACAATTAGACATATACAACAACATTCTATCACATGAAACACATATGCAAATGTGTCATTTACCCACAGTAGGAAACAATAAATAAGATAAGACTCAAGTGAAATGCACAACAATTTATCTCATCATTTAACATAAATAAACACAACGATTATGAGCACTTATCTTAGAAAATATGCAACCCGCTGCAGAGGAAGAACATTCTAACCAGTTGTATACTTGTTGTTCCAGTTCTCAACATCACATCACACCTGATCCTGGGATTTGAATTCACAAGAGATGATGGTTCCTAAGGCTAGCTATTATCCCCTCTCAGCAACCAAATTCCTTGAGCCATTTGAATCCACCAACTCCCTTTCCCCTCAACTTGCACAACCCAAGGAATTAGATCCCCTTCTTCACCATTCAGTCCCTCAGGGTATCCCCCTTCCCTCTAGGGATCCATCACATGTTGTATAGGAAATCACTTTAACATGGACACTAGGAACCTATATAAAACTTTCTTTCTCACTTTTACAATTTATTTCTTAGATATTACTCACAGGTCTATAGCCTATTTCCCCATGAATTTACAACTCCAACCCGTTTTTATGCATGCCCACGATATTTTACTTCAATATTCAACACACATAAATCTCTTGTTGTCCAAAAATCTTCGTACAAAACTACTCTCATTTCTCATACAAATTTTCTTCTCCTCCCGTGCTTGCTTGACTCTCAATCTTTCCCAAAAGGATTTACTTGAATTTCACACTTCCCTCATGATTTCTTGTACTCATATAATGATCTCAATAAATATGCGAGGTGACTGCACACACCAACCTTCTTACATGTATTTAATAATTGGGGTTTGGAAACACTCCAAAGAAAATACAAGGTTCGTAGAAAATATAATTTGGAAAGATTGTTTGGGTTTAATAGACACATGTAATCCCCCCACTTTGGACACCCCCTATCTTGTGGAAACTTATCTCCCATGTCTATGTCCATGTCCATCTATAGTAGGCAATGCATTTTATTTATTATTTGTGAAATATGAAGTTTACATATTACATCGATTTAACTGCGACCATACATCGTATTTACATTATATATCACTAAATTGGGGATTAAAAATGGTATGTTATAGGAACTAAGATTAGGCATCTCATTTGTTTTTGACTTGTGTTTCTCTAGTGAGGAATATTATTTTTAGCAACTTTTCAATACCAAGCTCCTTAGGTAAGTTTAGATATGCATCACTTGAATATGTTCCTTCAGTACACCTATGTTGTATGATGATGAAGAGGTTGTTGAACCTATGACACATCACCTCATTAACTATCAAAATCCCTTTGTTGATTTATTCATGTAGCAACCAATCGGTATATCTATAGTTTCATTTTCTTCTCATAGAAGTGGGAGTGAAGGTTAAGAATTAATTGTTTGAGGATGGAAACCAATATAAGATTCTAGAAGAAGCATTAGACTGCATTTACTTCATCAATTCATAATTCAAATTATACTCTTGTAGTTGCATATAATGTATAGTACCTCATATAAAAGCATGATCCTATATTAATAAACTAAAGTTAAGTTGAGGAGTTCAACAATCTTCTTGTAATTCTTTGTCCCGTCACTTGTAATAGTAACTATATTGATATTACAAGAAGAATAGATTTATAGATGTTATCATCGGGTTTTCTTTTGTAGATGAAATTTACTCTTGTATTTGGTTTCTAGTTTAATGTTGTTTTATGTGATCTACACAGAAATGACTCTCATACCTATAAAGATTAATATGCATAGATATTGTGCCAAGAAATATATTTTGAAGCATAACCATTTCTAGTGAATGTTTACTATGATGATATTTTATATAGATATTGATCCGGATTATTTTTTTAGAACAAAATGAAGGCATAGATATAACAATGAAATATACAAATATATTGTGAGATACACACAAATGTTGTAATAAACAAAGATATAAAATAATGCACACATTTGTTTATTATGAAAGAATGTACTGAAATTGTAAAATTACAGAGTGAATGACTTGCTAGAATGGTGGCAACTTATCTCTTAGAAGAGATGTGATGGATTTTCTCATTCACAAGAAGATGATGTTGATTAAAATGAGGCTCTAGAGGCCTTTTTAACATAAATAAAATCCAAATACCTAACCCCGAAAGATGAAACGCCAAAAGGTTTGTGGGCCCCGATGGGGGTAGTTGGTGCATCAACTTCCGAAGGGCGTAGAATTTTCATACGATCTATGTTTGGGGCATTCGATACCTCATTGGAAAGGTCTAAACGAGAATTACAACCTCTTTCAAGGGAAAAAAAAAATTGTTAGCAACCAAGCCCCCCCAAAAGTCTAAAAAAATGCAGAATAGGGCCTCAAAATGACCCTGAAAGTTTCAGACTTGAAAATTGTAAAAAAATGCCCAAATGGAAAAAATTATTTTGAGATAGTGGAATAGGTGGGTGGGACACCGATATCCATATGGATCAATCCTCCCCCATTAGGAATAAATGGTCCCCATTGTGTCAAGTTCCTATGGGAGATAGGGGATCTTTTGTTGAATCTGAACCTTGGTGAGTTGCTTACCATTTTGGAGAAGCTATCATGCTCAGCTTGTTAAAGGATGTCATGAACCTCTTGATAGAGTGGTTGGATCCATTCAACAAATATAACTACATGATCTACCAGAGTGTGGGAGTAATCTGTCGGTGAATATGCAGTATGAAGAGTATGATGGGTTCTGTTATAAACTTGCTTCACTGGGTAATGTGGAGGCACCCCCATAAGTGAAGCAAGAATGTTTGTGTGCTCTTCTACAATATTCTCAATCTGATTTTGCTTGATAGAAAGGTATTGAAATGCGGTTACAGTGGTTGCAATGTCCTTCTGTTCACCTTTTGATCGAATTGTGAAGAGGCTAAACTTTGTAGTATGAGAGATTAATTTGCGGAGCTGTTTTGTTGCTACAGTAGTTGGAACTACCTCTGGTATCATGTAGAGCTGACCCCCTAGAGTAACAATGACGATACAGGGTCAAGACTCATAAAAAACATGATGCCTCCACATATATGGTTGGAATAATAGAACATCACATACTTCTAGTGGGGAAACATCACATAGTACCTCATCCTTGAAGGGCTTGATGTCGTATGACAGGAAACACTATCGGCTGACACGAAGATCTCATCTTTCCTGAAGCCATATAATGTTGTATGGATGGGGGTGTGGTGTTGTCGAAAAATTCAAATTCTTGACGACATCTACTGAGATGAGGTTCTTCTGGCTTCCAATATTTACAATGAAATGCAACGTCACACACATCTATCAATGGAAGAGGTTCTCCCCCTCCTCATGATCCTTTGGTTCTTCTGGTTGGATTGTTGTGGTTGCAATAGTAGAAATGGGTTCTTCATCAGTTATATGTCTCCTGTTATAAGTGTCTGAATTGGAGTTCGAGTCGGGGCTCAAATCTGTTTCTTTGAGCTTGGCCACCAATGATTGTTTTGAGTGACATTCATCGATGTTGTGCCAAGGGATTTTATGGAAGTCACACCACTTCCCAGTGTCCTTCGTCTTTCTGTTACCCTTATTTTATTGTGTCTTGGAATGGTTTTCTTGACTGTTCTATGAGTTAGGGATTCCTTTACCATACTTTGGTTGTTGCGTATTTGCAGACTCAAATTCCTGCTTGTTTTGTTGCTTAATTTTTTGCTTGATTTTGACAACATATCTATAAGCAACTCTCAGTGATGAGATGTCCAAAAATTCCATTTTGGTTTGGATGTACCTGTGTAGAGCCTCATGGTATTTTAGAACCAGTTGGTGCGCAAGGTATGGATTGTATTTGTGAACTCTGACACCATTTGTTCTCTCTTTTGATTCAGCGTGGTCCATCTCATGTACTGGTCATCATAGTTTCCCACAGGGTAATATTACTTCATGATCGCATCCATAAAAAAATCTCAAGTGGGCTCTCCCCCAAATATTCAAGACTCCTCAGGGGAAATTTTCTCCCAATAAGTTTCCCACCAATGTTTGATATGGGGGAGAGCCCTAAGGAGCACAAAGGTGATCTTTTCTCTGTTGGAAAAATTGTGAACAGAGAAATAGCTTTCTAGCAAATTTAACCATTTTTCCAAATCATCCGCATCAATATGACATTCAAATATGGGAATATCAAAATTAAATTGTACCTTGAATGGTGTAGCATCTCCAAATCCGGTGCTTGACGAATATGCACATGTTATTGTAGACAATCTTTGAAGGATTTGGGAAAAATTTTCCAACATCTCGTTCCTCTGTTGCATAAGGGTTTTCGTGAGCAACATCTTGATGGGATCTTCTGCTCCCACACCTCTCTTTTCTTCCACCATGGGAGGCCTCTTGGGCTAACAAGAGTGATTTTACTCAAGGGAAACTAGTTCGAGACCCAACTCTTTGTACCCTAACCTCATCAGGGACATGCACTAAGAAACGACAACGAGCAGCCTGCTCTAATACTACTGATCCAAATTATTTTTTTAGAATGAAATGAAGGCAGAGATATAACAATGAAATATACAAAGATATTTCGAGATACATAGAAATGTTGCAATAAACACAAAGATATAGTAATGCACATTTTTTTTTTATTAATGAGAGAATGTACAAAAACTATAAAATTACAGAGTGAATGACTCACTAGAATGGTGGAATCTTATCTTTGAGAAGAGATGTGATGGCTACACTCATTTGCAAGAAGATGATGATGATTGAAATGAGGCTCTATATTCCTTTTTAACATAAATAAAATCCAAAACCCTAACCTCGGAAGATGAAATTCCAAAAGGTTTATGAGCCCCGATGGGGGTAGTTGGTGCATCAACTTGCCAAGGGCATAAATTTTTCATACGATCTTTGTTTGGGTTGTTCAATACCTTGTCGGAAAGGTCTATATGAGAATTAGAACTTTCGTTGTATCTCAAGGCATGTCGTTGGGAACCCCTTCCACCACAAGTCCAAAGAAACGTCGTTTAGGGCCTCAAAACAACCCTGAAAGTTTGGGACTCGAAAAACTATAAAAAACTGCTAAAATGGAAAACTCTATTTTGAGCTAGTGGAATAGGTGGGTGGCCACCGATATCCATCTGGATTAGATATTCCCCAAAGTAATTATAATTTAGAAAGTAGATATTGAAATATTATGGGCTTTTACTTGTTGATGTTGAACATAGTTACTAACTTCATGAGAACCCTCCAAAGTTTTTATTTTTTAGAGGTCACATTTAGTTGCTACTTCTATCCTGTTTCAAAAAGTGGTGCTACTGGTAACACCCACTTTTTATTTCTTTCTTTATTTTTTTCCTCGAGGTTATTAAAATCAACCCTTGAATAAAAAATAAGGGCCAAGATAAACACTTTTTTTTTTCGGAATCAAAATTACATGTTCTTTAAAATTACGGCCTTAACACATTGTATCATTGCAACCGAAATATTAAAATAAACCCTGGAATTGAAAAGTGACACTCCCAATAGTACCATTCTTTTTAGAAGTAACAAATCGTAACTTCCTTGAAACCTATAACCTTGACAACCGGTACACTTACAACCAAAATTTTTAAAATCAAGCCCTAAATTGAAAAGTGTGCCACACGTAGCATCCCTTCTTTTTATCGAGCTTAAAATTACATTATTATTAAAACTGTAATCTAAAAATCAAATATTGTCAAAAACAAAAATAGAAAAATAATTTCGAACCAGAATAATAATTTTTTTTTAAATATATTAAAAAAAATACATTTTAAAATAAATTATACCAAAATGAACAAAAACAATTAAAAAATAAAAAAATATATGAAAAAAATATATATATTGTATAGGGACATTTTGATATGACTCGATTTCACCCTTTTCCACGTCATATTAATAGGCATACTTGTTTATTACTCATCCCTTCATATATATATATATATATATATATATATATATATATATGAATAAGTATATTTTCTATTATTATTATTAATAGGTATATTTGTTTATTACTTGTTCATTTATATGATGATGATGATGATGATGATGATGATGATGATTAATGTCCACTAAGACCTAATTGGTCTATCGGACCTTAAGAGGGTAAGTGATTACTTGTGGTTCTTTAGAATTTTGTTTCTGTGCTCGAAAACCATTAAGAGAAGTTTTCCAAGATCACCATACTTTTGTTGAGTTAAGAGGTTAGGAAGGTTGGTAGTGTGATCAATATTTTGAAAATGAGATCTAATATGGGTATAAGCTGGACAATCTAAGAGAAAGTGTTTTTCATCTTCAACCTTCTTAGTGTCACAAAGGTGACAGACTCTTTCATCCCATGGCGTTTTAGGATATGACCAACTCCTAGTTTCACTATGGAGCTCGTGAGAATTTGTTCTTATCTTAGCAATGCTTATTTTTTTCTTTACACTTGGCAAAACAGATAGATAATTTTGATCTTCTAGATTAGGGTTGGTTACATATTTATAATAACTTAATTTTCTTTTTTCCTCTAACTCTTTATCACACCACATTTTTCCTTAAATTTTGATTTGATGTTTTTTTAATAGTATCTTTATTCTGCAAAATGGTTTCTTCCATGATTCCCCAATAGTTTAGCCAAGACCAGGCATCTTTATGCCATCCTCGCTTGATTCGTTTGTGGTTATGACTTGATTTTGAAGCAATTTAGGTAGCCTCGTCTTCCATGTTGTTTAACTTGTTCTTATACATTAGGTATCTAGTCATAGCCATGCTCTCAATGGAGGAGAGGCTTGTTTCTACGAGGAGGATAGGATAGGGCGTATTTCCTTTAATTTTGAGATTATAGGTTTTAAAATTCTATTGTATTTGCTTTATATATAATAAGTAAATTGTTTATTATTATTAGGTATATTTGTTTGTTTATTATTTGGTCATTCATATATATATATATATATATATATATATATATATAAGTATAAATTGTTTATTATTTTTATTTTCTTTTATTGTAATATTTTAATTTTATATTAGGAGCGACAAGTGTAGGGGAGTGTTTTACAATTTCGAAGGATCTAAGGTGTTTTCTTTTGTTTAGGTTTTAGGATATTCTTCCAATAATAAATCTGAGGAATTGAAAGTTTATATGGGATTAAAACTTATAGGGCAATAACAAAACAATGATCCTATTGTAGTAGGAGAATCATAACTCGTTATTAATGGCCTTCAAAACCCTCATAAATGAAAGAACATTAATTTGTAAATGAACTACCAATGAATTATACAAGAAGGGGAGAAATTTTAATCTATTGAATATTATCAGGTTCATCGACATCTAAATAGTAGGGATGATGCACTAGCTAAAAAGGCTCAATCCCTAGAACAAGGTAAAATTTTAATTAATGGTTGTTCAAACTAATCTCACCTTTTACCTTAGTCTAGAACACATGACTCAAATAAAAGGTGGTGATATGACTACCCACACCACGAATAGAAAGCACTAATCACTTCTCAGAGACATGACATTACATTGCCACCCCATATCAACTAGACATACCACCTGGTACATGTCACGCCCTCCTCTTGCATTTTCCTTTAATTCATAGTAGGAGTCTATGTATGTGGAATGTGAGAATTTAGGAAGAAATCAATTTTATGAGATCCCACTATGTTTTATCATGTGGAAGCATAGGGAAGTGCACAACCACATAGCCTCACCAAGTTAAACAACACAAGAATGAATGTCAAGCCTCATTTCTCATTCAATCTAGGAATTTTCTTCTTTCACAATTGGCTTCCGATCTCCATCTAACTTTATGAAGGTATAAATTCTTACCTTGCATGAAGGGTGTCTCAGAAAACAATGTGGAGATGCAGCAAAGTGCCATGCCAGTGCTCAACCTGCGAAACCAGTGTAATTAAGGAAGTTGTGGGGACAAAACCTTGCGAATTGGAAGTCCAGAAATGTAAACATGGTAAAATTGAAACTAATTTGGAGGAGTAGGATCAAAGGCATGAAAATGAATCAACCATCATTCTCAAAGTAGAGAATAAACAGACAAGACAAATGCGTTCACTTCGGTTGGAGAAAAAATAAATTCGCTAGGCTTTGGTGTAGCAACACACAATTCTACAGTTCCCTGTCTCTTCATAAGGTTCCATGGCACATGAAGTGGATCAAGAAATTCATCCCTGACATGAGAAAACTATGGAAACATAATAGGGATGGATAGTGGATAGCACTCTTAAGCTATACTAGTTAGGTTTTTATGTTGTGTAAAGTAATATTTCTACTGCACTCGTTTGTAGGAATCTATACATGACATGAGGATAGTGTTTTTCATGACCAAGTAGAGATTTTTGATTGGTCAGAATAAGAACTTTCTCTTTTTAGTCAAACAACCTTCCTTTTTGAAATCTATGTATATATATGTTGATTCAACATATGTTGTAGTCTCTTTTTGAATGCAAAAATAACTGTTTCTCTTAAAAATAATAATTTTATATTATTTTTTAATAAAAATTTAATACAATATTTCATGTTTTATTAGAAATTTGAATGAAAAGAGTGTAAGACTTATTTCCAACCATTTACCTATTGATAACTTCCAAACTAATCCCTCTTTTAATGAATAAATCAGAATGAATGAACTAGATTCATTTAATGGAGAATATTCATCCTAGTCACACATTATAAAGGGCTCTGATTTAATATGGTACTTCCCTTACAGCTTAAAAAACAAGCGTTAGTCATTAGTGGGTGCAATTAGCGATTTTTAAGGTTAGTAATTTATTAATGGTCAAGTAAGTTCCCTTTAGTTACGATTGTTTTTAACCTTTCCCATTCAAACGTTTCACTTTCTCAACCTTTTTTAATGATCTACGTTTCTAGTTATTTCTAGTTATTCATTTCTACATTTCAACACTTTCTCAAGCACTTACTCTGATGACATGTTGTAGTTCTTGAACTTTGGGGGGAAACACAGGCTTCAACCCAACCCGTGAATATAGAATTTTCATTCAACTGAACCTTATTGGACTTGAGAACCATAATCACAAAGAAATTCTAAACTTATTAGGACACCCACTTTAATAATAACTTCGCATTAATTCATTGAACTATTTTATCCAAAATGTAAAAGAATCCAACTTCACCTTTGGAACCAGAGCTCAGTAACGGATACTTTGAAATAAAGTATATCATAGATCACTAGAATTTTGTGAACCACTACAAAAAAAAAATATTAAAAGGAAGAAACATTGATCAATCCCATTCTTACTTGTTCCAAAGTGATTTAGATTTCAACTTATTGAGCCATACAACTCTTGAAGAGAATTGAGAATATGAAATGAATAGTTATATATAGATAGATAAAAAAAACAGACTTTAGTATCGTTATCCTCGCAAAGAATTTCTCATGCTGACATATAGAGCTTATTGCTGAAAATAGGAATATGAAACATGGGAAAACTTATACAAAAAACAAAGTATCTGTGTAGCCTTTAGCAAATTATATTTCACAAAACTTGTATTCATCCTCCATTTTCTAATACAAAAAAACAAGATAAAAGAAAATGAAGAAACACAGTTCTAATTAAACTCAAACTACCCTAGATTTAATCTACTATCAACAACTATACTTCTCTAACAACACTTGTACATGTGTGTGTCCCCATCTAATGAGTTGTCAAGTTATTAATACACAATTATAATTGCTAATTAAAACCCCTAAATATTAGACTATTATTATCCTACTTATGCCACTCCCACTTAGCCAAATATTTCAATCATGTTGTATTACATTGAATCCTTCTTTGAAAAACTCAAACTTGATCCTGGGTAATGCTTTTGTTAATGCATCCTCCATCGTCAATTTGTTGGAAAGTTGGTTTAGATTGATGGCCAAATCATTTGGATAGTTGGTTGTCATTGATGTCAACTCTTGGAAAGTGACAATGGATAGTAATTTCAACCCTTAGATATTAATGTCATCCCTTGGAGAGTTCAATTGATGTGTACAATGATGTGGACGAGATCATTGGATATTTTATTATCATTTGTATGGTCAAGAGTAATGGTGAGTTGTGTCGGAGACATTTGAAATGTTTTGGTAGCATATTCCATTAACAATGTTGAATAAGGAATATGGACTTGAATGATTCAGTAAATTAAGGTAATACACTAATATATGGATAGTATTTGTCGTGTCATTTTTGGTTATATGTGGAACATCACATAGTTCCTCGCAGTTAGGGAGATATGATCTTGCAAAGTTGGAAGCCCCAAAGAGTGGTCAAGAAACCCCTTGTTGGTTGCAAGTTGGTTAATAAAGGGGTAAAGTTGTAAAAAGAAAACCCTAGAAGACCTAAAGTAAGGAGGGGAGTTACCTATCACTTGTATAAATACATCTCATGGAGTCATTCATTAGTACATTCACATACACTTATATTGAACATCTATCTAGTGAATTGTTATGGTTTAACAAATTGTTTAGTGATTGGTATGGTCTAGTAATTTGGTAATGGTTTATCTTTCTATTGGAAAGTCTACTAGTGAATTTGAGGTTGATTCTGATGCATCAAGTTTGAGGTGGTGAAAATTATGAAGGGACAGAAGTTTTGAAGTTGCAGAAATTAAAAAACCTTACTTTTTGAGGCGTACACGGGCTGACAGTAGAAGAGGTAGTGTGCATACGTGGGTTGACAGTAGAAGAGGTAGCATATGTACGTGGGTTGTACATGAAGAGGTAGCATACATGTGAAAAACTCATAAAAAAACTTCAGTGGATGTTAGTAGGTACATGTCCCTGAAGTATGAAGAAAATTCTGAGGTCTTCATTCTATAGGTTCTCATGAGTAAAGGTATGTCATTTATGTATCTATTTGAGGCTTGAATCTTGGATGATATGGAACATGATTTGTTAGCCTATGGATTACCTTTACTAATCACTAAGTCTAAATTGTCACCTATATTTGTATTATTCATTTGGGATATTAGTAATATATCCTCAAGTGATGACTAATGATTTAGTTAAGATTTCCTAGCCCAGTCATCATGCATGATTTTAGGATCTAGATAAAATCTCTCTATATGGTGGTATCACCCATTGTACTATAAATATGTAACATTGGAGTGAATACATTAGAGTGTTGGCTAGTGAGCCTTTTCCATGATGTTGTTGTTATTTTTTATGTGTTGGAATATCTACCATATGAGGAATACATTAGAGTGTTGTCTAGTGAGCCTTGGAAGAAAGCAAGGCAAGTTCAAGGAATCATATATAGATAGATATATATGGGAATGGGGTTTACCAATCTCCTAGCCTCTCACAAATCTGGTAAAAGAGGTCGCAATAGTAGCAAGGAGAAGATATGCAAGTACATAATTTCTCATTAACCTAGGGTTTAATCCGACAATTTGGCATTTCTGGTTTTTTTTTTTTAAGAAAGCCAACCAAAAATAAAGAAACAAAAAATTATGATGGTAGAATGGAAGGACCATGTAGAAAAATTCTTTTGGAGATGGCTGGGCAAGTGGATCAAAACTTTGAAAAAATCAATATACAATGACAAATTTTATGAAAGAAAAAACAATTGTATTTTAAACCAACAAGGAATTGAAAGAATGATGGCCTTGCTATTGCACCTGCAAAGATTTTGGATATGCATTTTTTTGTTGTCGAAACTTTCTGTCTGACAACCATCCAACTTGAATTGTTTTTCTACCATCCAACTTGACTTGCAATTGAATCATACACATTTTACATTGGGATGTTGTTGGACACCTAAAAGTGTCAAAATTGGTTAGTGGTCATCCAAAAACCATCAGATACATGGTATCAATTTATCAGTGGTTATCCCAAACCACAGATTCAGAGAGCACTTTCAGTGATACACTGATAGTAGAGTGGTGATACTACATGTTCACGAATTAGTAGAATACCTTGCTATTGCACCTGCAAAGATTGTGGATATGCATTTTGTTGTTGTGAGGAATATCTACCATCCAACATGAATTGTTTTTCATTCCCCTTGTCATTCCCTATCCAAGTGAATATAGATCTGCATTCTCTTTGTGTAAACAACATCGCTATTTCCTCTTGTATAACCACCGTGGAGTAGAATGAGCATTAGTGAAAGTGAGAAGGGGGCTTTGTGTGTTTTGGAATTTAAAAGGATATCTTGAGTGGGTATTTTTCATTTTTGTTAAATTTTCATTAGTGAGAACTCTTGTTTGATTTTTCAAAATGCTATATGGAGAAATTTGAAGATCAATTCAACTTTGTAAGAATCAAATATAAGTTGAATTGTATTGTAAATCATGGGTGCATCATTGTGGTTGCAAAGAGAGATACTTATAATAAAATTGAAGTATTTTTCTCTGTGTTCTAGATCCGCCTGAAATTGAATAAGGGGATCTTAGATACACCTTGTGTAGTGTGTTGTCGTGAATATTTGCATGGTTCCTTTATGATTTTTAATGTCTAGTTTTGACATAAACACATTTGTAATGTATCATTTAATGCATCATACATTGAGTACAAGCAATTTAATTCCAGCACACAATTAATGCTAGTGAAGTACAAACAATCAAAGCACATATGATCAAGCATTTGTGAAGAACATTCTCAAGAATTCAAGTTGTTAACCACATCAGTAATGGACAAATCAAAGGATTTCAAACTCAACACATCTTGGATCATTTGATGTTAAATTGTAACTTGCAAACAATATTTGTTGTAAGATTACTTGATCAAGTTGATTTGTACTTTCAATAATTCCTTTGTAAGTTTACTTGTCTTTTTGAAATCAAGTTGAGTTGAATTGAATTTGTCATAAGGTTCATTCTCAGCTGAGCCTGACACCCGAGATTCATTGTAATTTTAGAGTCAAAATTGAAAAGGATGAGTCGTTGAAACTCAAATCATTGTAATCACAAGTTTGGATGCATTTTTGGTGGTAACCGACATCCTCAACTTCATGGAAGCAAGTTCAAGTGAGCATGTAAGCATAAGCAAGTGAGCGAGTACAAACGAGTGTGAAGCAAAATCAAGTGAGTGTGAAGTTCAAGCGAGCGATTCAAGTGAGCGAGTTGCATATAATCCTTCTTTTGTTGAGTCAAATTGTAATCAAGATCTACCTGCACAAGGAGACCTCATTTATTTTTTTTGAAATGGCTCGAAATCTAGAATTATTAGAGTTAATGAACACTCTAATAAACACCACTGAAGACAACACAATGATATTGAACAAAACAACTCTTCAATCAGTGCTAACTTGTTTGCAAGTGACGCAAGTTAAAGTTAGACTTCTTCAATTGCTATCCCAGTTATTGAATGATGAGTTGACTGATCTCAAAAATCAACAACCAGTGAAGTGTTCTGAAATATTTTTTGTTTAGCACAACCCTTTCTATGATGATAACGATGATGATGATGATAATGATGATGATGTTTTTAATCAAGATTCAGTGAAGGAACAACACAGTGATACAACTTCAGAATCAGTTTCAGATAAAGTTGAATCTATTCATGAACCTACATTTCAAGAGTTTTCTTTTAATTTCAGTGAAGAAAACCTTTCAATGCTGCAACAACATGCAGTAAATCCACTTCCACAAATTTTAAAGCAACAGGTTCAGAATACACTTTCCAAGCCCATCATCATACCTTGGGAAGAAATCATCTACAACAATAATAGAGTAGGACTTGGGTATGACAAGGAAGTTACCTTTCATATTCCCGATTATTCCAAACCAATCAAGTTCCAAAGTGTTGGATTCCTTCAAGAAGATTCACTTTCACCTGTTCCAGTTCAACATCAGAATGATAAGTGTCAACATTGTAATCGAGTTGGTAACAAGGAGAATCATTGTTTTGATCTCCATCCTTACTAGCATTGTGGCAAGCATAACCATTCTTTAGACAGATGTTCAACATTGAAGAAACATGCAAGATTGAAAATTCACTATGAGTGGATTGATCCTTGGAAATGGTCATCAACAACCAAGAGACTATATAAGTCTTACCAAATAATTCAATCTCGAGTAAAGACCAATATTGTAGCACATAACATTTGTGTACCTCACATAAGTGGTCCCCTTATGGCATATATTTCAAGCATGGCCCTCACGAGATGAGATAACATGTGGTTTTTTCTGCATGACCACTTTTTTTTGTACTCAAATGGAACAAGTATGGTACTCTCTTGAGCCTAGAATGGGGGAGTACAATGATGTAACTCTCATGCACCTTAAGAGGGGAAGTTCAAAATTCCAGTGACGATGGTTCATGAAACCACTTGTGGTATCTCCTTTCAGTTGACAAAGGGGGAAATTGATGATAGAATTGGAGATGGTTGTCAGACAGAAAGTTTCGACAAAAACAAACATCAAGTATGCTAGATGGGCATGAAATTTTCCAAATGGGAAACCATGGTCTGTAGATGACAGAATTTAGCAGAATTATGGTTCAATAAGTTTAAGTTGAATCATACATAATTGGGATGTTAATTTTGATTTTTAGAGCAATGATGTGGACGTTTGGTTCACATAGATGGTCATTCGACCTAGCAGAGGACAAGAGGATCCTTATGCATTGTAGCTTGGAATTTGATTGAGTTGTCAGGCATTTTCAGGGATGTGTCAGACTAGTAGTTGATTCACTTCTCTTGGTTCACTCTCATCGGATTGGAGTTTACATTAAGTGAACAAATTGCATGCATCCTCACTCAAATTATTACATCGTGATATTTTCTAGAGATGACAAACTTCGGTAGTATTATGATTCAATGACTTGCAATTGAATCATACACATTTTACATTGGGATGTTGTTGGACACCTAAAAGTGTCAAAATTGGTTAGTGGTCATCCAAAAACCATCAGATACATGGTATCAATTTATCAGTGGTTATCCCAAACCACATATTCAGAGAGAAATTTCAGTGATACACTGATAGTAGAGTGGCGATACTACATGTTCACCAATTAGTAGAAGACATTAGATTCTTCTATCTAAAATACTTGGAAAAATGATCAAATTGTCAAGCACGCATGGAATGTTCAAATATTGCAGTTGTTCACTTCCATATCTCATCTCTCTTCCAGTTCATTTCAGATGAACCATTCAACATCCAAGTTGGCGGTTTTTGAGGCAGTTCTTCATTAAGGCTCAACACTGGAGTTTTAGTATGAAGACTTGGAATCGATACCAGTTTATGCTTAATTGTTGGTATTATTGATTGGATTTGTGATTGAGGGGGGGATTGTTAGCCTATGGATTACCTTTACCAATCACTAAGTCTAAATTGTCACCTATATTTGTATTATTCATTTAGGATATTAGTAATATATCCTCAAGTGATAACTAATGATTTAGTTAAGATTGCCTAGCCTAGTCATCATAAATGATTTTAGGATCTAGAGAAAATCTCTCTAGGAGGTGGCATCACCCATTGTACTATAAATATGTACCACTGGTGTGAATACAGAGACTGTTGGCTAGTGAGCCTTTTCCTCCATCTTGTTATTCATGTCTATGTTTTATCAATTGGTATCAGAGCTATGGTGATAATATCAGAGATCCTATAGTTCTAAGGGCCTGCTAACTTCTCTTGGTAGTAATCCATGATACTAATGAGTGATAAAGTTGGATATCATGGAATGTTGACTACTCCACGATGGTTATCCAAGAGGAAATAGTGATGTTGTTTACACAAAGAGAATGTAGATCTATATTCACTTGGATAGGGAATGGCAAGGGGAATGAAAAACAATTCAAGTTGGATGGTAGATATTCTTCACAACAACAAAATGCATATCCACAATCTTTGCACGTGCAATAGCAAGGTCTTCTACTAATTGGTGAACATGTAGTATCACCACTCTAATATCAGTGTATCACTAAAAGTGCTCTCAGAATATGTGGCTTGGGATAACCACTGATAAATTGATACCATGTATCTGATTAAACCTTAGGTTAATGAGAGAGTATGTACTTGCATCTCTTCTCCTTGCTTCTATTGCGACCTATTTTACTAGATCTGTGAGAGGTTGGGAGATCGGTAAACCCAATTCCCATATATCTCTATCTATATATGATTCCTTGACCTTTCCTTTCCCACCGAGTTGGAGATCCATTACCACTACCCTCTCACTGCCTCAGCTATATTATCGTGGATTTGAAAAGAATCCTATGCTCTCATCTGATATCTAGAGTCATTTCATGTTGGAACAATCACCCACCATGCCCACTATTCTCTGTGACATTTTACAGTGAAGGATCATGTCGAAATACCATATATTTTCTGCAGTGACAAAGAAACAAGACACTACGAGAGTCATCAGAAAACCAACAAATTGCATACATATTATGTAATCGATCCCATCCATAACTAACTCAAGCGACCTGCATGCCAAGGTTTTGTTCAAGCTTTGTTGCAACAATCGATTGAAGAAAATATTCAAGGCGACATGCTTCTAGCAAAAATCAGATCTGCAGTTTTCCCAACAAAATCGGATCTACGATTCGCCAACGGGTATCTGGACCTCTAGAAGTGAATCCATTTTGCAAAATTGCATGCATATAGCTCCAGCAATCCTCCCATTGTGAAGGTTTTGAGAAGTGGATTACAATCGCAGATCTGGACAATGTTGGGGGCATTTATGGTAGAAGTCACAAGTATTGTAGGTGCAAGGGAACCCCCTCGTACAAATCACTTTAAAGCAGATGAATGCCCGATGTAGTTTCAATGAGTCAATGGACCAAATTTCAAGATTTCGCCAAAGGCGAGCCAAGATTGGTGGAGTGATTTTTTTGTTGTATAATTTTTCATGGGAGTCATGTTGGAGCCTGCCGGCTATGAGCGATGATTGAATATTTGATGTAGATTCAAATCTACAAGTTTGAAAAAGTCTTGTGTAATAGGCATGTGAAAGTGTCATCTTGTTGTTTCTGTCAAGGCTGCATTATGATCACCGTCGTTGGTACCGGCATGAGCCACAGAAGGACCCCAGTTGCTATGTCTTTCGTGTAGACTCTGCAAGTAGGCATATCATTGGGGGAGCCTTGCAGATCATCATTCGATCACTCCGCTCATATTTTCTCTAGCTCTAAATTCAACACGTGGAGTCCTTGGAAATGCGTGGCCTCTAGGATTGAATGACACACACCCAGACAAGAATCCAAAGCACTTGCATGCCACACATTTGTTTCTTGATAATTCACCTTTTTTTTTACTTGGTGATTGAGTAAAAGCCCTCATTAAGCAAATGGTGTAAAAGTTTATTTTATTATTGATTTGTATTTTCAAATCTGTGAAGGGGACATAAGGATTGGAAAAAAATTGTGAAAAGTTCCATACCACATATTATTTTTAAAAGGGTTATAAAAAATTTGGCAAACCAATCCATGTAAACAAAATCAACTTCGAAAATAAAATAAAATTGTAAAGGTGGATATTTAAGTCCTTCTTGAAAGGATACAAGGGATGATACATTTTCATTGAAAAGGGAAATTTTCTTAGGTGTGTTAACAACGGCTTGTATCAAGAGAATATTTATAATAAAAATATTTTTTGTAGAGATTTTCTCTAGATCTTAAAATCATGCATGATGACTAGGCTAGGAAATATTAACTAAATCATTAGTCATCACTTGAGGATATATTACTAATATCCTAAATGAATAATACAAATATAAGTGACAATTTAGACTTAGTGATTGGTAAAGGTAAGCCATAGGCTAACATGATTAAGGTATGTCTTGGAGGCCCTTGATGGTACATGGTTGAGGTAAGATTGTTATATGATTGAGACACACTCTTGGTACTTAGTATATGGTTGTTATGGTTCATTGTTAGAGGCACGTATTTGTGGTATTGGCATATACTTGAGTCTTGTCATATTGTGTTATGAGACTAAATCTTTGTGATATTGAGGAGCATGCTTGTGGCATATGACTAGATGAATTTCATGGTATATGGTACATGTTGGGTGAGATACATTACTGGTAGACTTCTTGGTTTATTGGTACAAGGTGTATGTTTGTTGTGTTAGTGGTCTACCATTAATATTGATACATTATTGAGATATACACTTGGCATATGGTAGTATATGCATAGGAGACATTTCTTAGTGGTGATGGTAATTAGTTGAGATACACTCTTGGTAATACTTGTTCAACATATCTTATGGTACATGGTGTAGTACAAGTTTGATGATTGATAAGGTATATGAGATACATTTCATGGTTGGCACATGGTATGGTATAAGGTACATGGATTGATGTGCATGGTTGATGTACATGGTTGATTTTCATGGTTGGAACATGGTATGGTATACGGTATGGGTACATTTTTGGTACATGGTTGATGGTATGGGTTGATGTATGGTTGTGGTACAAGTTGATGCATGGTACATGTTGGTACATGGTTGAGACACATATCTTGTGATGATATGTGGTGATGTTGGATCATGCTTGGTTGAGGCATGTGTTTGTTGGACATCTAGTTTAGAGGTGTCTTTGGTATATGATCCATGTGAGAGGATATGGTTGAGTATCAATGAAACTGGCAGTGGCATTCATAGTATCAGTGACAATGACAGTAATAGAGGAAACAAAGAGTCAGAGTTCAGAAAGGTGAAAAACCTAGTTCTGAGAAGGTGTATGTAGGTTGCAGTATAAAAAGGTTGTGTACATATGCAGGATTCAATATAGACATGGTGCGTACATACATGAGTTGCAGCACAATCAGGTTGCATACTTGTTGGTTTTGTTAGTATAGGAAGGTTATATGTACTAGTTGATCACAGGCTATTGGTACAGGTTGGTTACAGGTTGTTGGCACAGATTTGTACAGGTTTATAGTGGTATATCTCATAGTGATAGTGTGGTAGTGGTTTCATTATCTATTTGTAATTTAACTTCAAGGAGACAGGATAGGGTAAGGATAGGTGGTTGTAGCCACCTTTCGGTTGTATTCAGAGAACATAGGGGGTTGTAGTCTCCTTCTAGTTGTATCCATAGAATCAGGGATTTGGAGCTTCCTTCAAGTTGGAGCCTGAGAAGTAGGTGGTTGTATCCACCTTTCGGTTGGAGCCGAAGAACTTATGGGGTTGTATCCTCCTTCTGGTTGGAGCCAAAGAATCAAGGAGTTGTAGCTTCCTTCGGGTTGGAGCTTGAGAATAGGGGGTTGGAGCATCCTTCCAGTTGTAGCTGGAGAATTGGGAAGTTGTTGTTTCCTATGAACGAATTCTTGATATATATAAGAAAGCATTATGTGGTTTTCTCCCATTTGGGTTTCCACATAAATATTGGTGTACTGAGTTATTGATGTGATGTTTATGTGATTTTGCTTATGTTTACATGCTTATNTATATATATATATATATATATATATATATATATATATATATATATATATATATATATATATATATATGATTGGATGCATTCTTAGATGATACATTGATGATAAACTGTTGAATATTGTTGGTAAATATAAATAATATATACTGTGTTTAAAAGTGGTATAAATTGCTCATTATTGATTCACCCCCCTCTTAGTAATCCAACAATTAGTATCAGAGTCGGATACTTCAAAATATAGTTTAACCACTGAAAGGATATCATGGAATTTAATAAGAATGGAGTACTAATGTTTGATGGTCAGAGTGGTCTAACAAAATAACTATGGATTTCATCTAGGAAGGATTACCTGATCTAGTAAGAGAAAAGGTCGGAAAGTGTTCATCAACTAAAGAACTTTGGGATAAGCTACATGATATCTATTTTTATCCATCATGGATTCAAAATTTTCTAAACAAGATATAGGTACAAAACAAGAAGAAATATGCTCATCATGTCAGATGGATTCAGAAGAAGAAGAGTGTGAAGTGATAGAAGCCAACATAGATGAGTTAGTTTTCTTTAACTGTGAAAAGCGTGAACATCTTGAAATTGAATGCCCTTACTTAAAAATTGAAAATGATGAAATAGAAGACAATATTGAGATTGAAAAGGAATACCTAATTAGTCATTTAGATGAACTAAAGAAAGAAAGAGAAAAAAATAAGTCACTCAAGATAGAAAAGTAAAGTGCTCAAAGTTTCTAAAAATCCCAACAAATCATCGAGAACTGAAGAGCTCAGCTAGAAGAAGCCAGAAAGATTGAAGAAACATACAAAAGTCAGATGGAATATAAGTAGTGTTTGGAAGTCGAAATGCAAGCACTAAGAAAGGAAGAAATAAAAGAGAAGCAGTGTTTGGAAACTGAAATAAAGGAAGTTGAAAAGAGAGAGAAGATATTGATAGATCATCTTAAAGAAAGAATTGGTGACTTAAATCAACTTCAATTAGAATTTGATCAAGAAGAGATAAGACTTGAAAAGGAAATTATTTCCTTGAAAATCCATCTTGAAGAAGCAAAGAATATAGAAGAAGTCATGAAGAGTTGGATGATGAAGAAAGAAGAAGAGGTTGAGGAGATTGAAGAATAAGTTGTCACATTGAGAAGTAAAATCGTCAAGCTCAACAAGAATGTTAAAAAGATAGAAGCATCCACATTAATAGTAAATAATGAAGAGAAGAATTCCAGGGTACTAGAAAAGAAAAATGAGGAAAAGAGTATGAGTTATGTAGAGCTAATCAAAGGAAGGAATCATGGAAAACAAGAATTAAAGAAGAATAATAGAGATACATATTCAACAAGATCTACCACGTTCATGAAAGAAAACCATAATGAAGGGATCCACAGAAGAGAAGATCATTATCATCCAAGTTAGGAATTCAGAAGAACTACACTGTAAAGAAGATCATTCACTTCCAGGTATGTAAATTTATTTTATGGTCATTGTTTTTATTGTACTAACTTTGGACATCTGGTTTCAGATTGCAGGGCTCATGGAATAAATGTTCAAGCAAGAAACTGTTATGTGGCCCTGCTATCACATATAGTTGTCAAGGGCAGCAGGTTGTCCAAGGTTGGGGCCTGCACAAGAAACGTCAAAGAGAAGCGTTCAAAGAAGTCCATTTCGGGCTCAAAATGAAAGCAACGGGCGAGATCATCTTCGGTGGCAGACATTCCTGAGAATATCAGATTGGCAGATCACAAGAATCGGGGGTTCGAAATATTGTTAAAGTTGTTTATCAAAGTTCCGAAGTCTCGAAACCCAAAGTGAGCATGAGTCGTCTGATCCGAAGAGATGCATGGTGCCAGATCCAGGCTGTGGAGAAATTCGTTGTAGGATTTTCCAAGTAAGAATCGCACGAAGGCTCAAAGTGGTCGAAGTCCTGAAGCACCCAAAGTCCCGAAAGTCCCGAAACACACGAAGCCCGAAGGCCCGGAGTAAGTCTCATCCATCTGATTCAAATGGACATGCGATGCCAGATCTAGAGCTTCAGAGGAAAAGAGAAGGGGAAAAAGAGATATTTGAGTTTTGATTTTCCCAGAGCTTGGAGACTCGAAGGGATCTTAGTCGTTGATCCAGGAGCCATGCGTTGCCAAATACTTAGCTTTGGGTAAAAGCACATGGAAGAGGATGAGGTTTGATATTTGATTTTCATGGAGCCCAAAGACCTGAAGGAGATCTCAGCCATCAATTTAAGAGGATACATGGCAGTTATCAGTATGGACATCTGGTGCACTCGTCGGTCATGACACCTAGAACCTATTTGACAATGACACATGGCACTCATTCTAGACTATCGTGGGAATATCATTCACTTATTTCTTAGTGACATGTTTTAGTTCTCTTTCATGACACATCAACATGGTGACATCAGGCCACCATGTCCAATCATCCTTCGGGAGGTATTATTTTTCAACGTCAAAGGTAGCATCCCCCCCCAGGGGCACAATTTGGTGGATTTTAAAGATGGAAGGTGATTAATCTTGGCAGTGGCACCAAATCTGGTAGGTGCACCTAGATCGTAGATAGTGTCCAGATCTACATCCATATTCCATTACAGGGGCGCAACATACTCGGCGATAATTTTCTTGAGCGGTCCCGCAATTGAAACCATGGTATGGAGAATGTGCTACGTGGAGAAAGGAGATCAATTGCGGGCTCAAAAGAGGTCTGAGTCCAAACCACCTTTGAGTGGCCCCACAATCACATTTTTGTATGGTGTCCTATCTGAGAGCATGGCCACCCCCTGGGTATTTAATCTTGTTGATTTCCCGAGAAAAGGAAGTTAATGAAAGTAGAGTCGGTGGTTGAAACCTTGGCTCAATCCATAAATGGAAGGCATGGAAGGCTTAACCATGGGGACTGAACCGTCAACCCGTGGTACCCCTGTGGATAGATTTTCCTATAGGCCCATATCAAGCTGAATTTGCAGGAGGATACATGCAGAGTCTGACAGAAGACTACTCAGATGCAAAGATTTGACTGAGAAGGCCAGATCACACTCCTGAGGGTGGTGGGTAGTTCAAAGTATAAATAGATAGTTTTAATATCTTGTTAGGTTCATCAACAGGTTGAGCAGAGATCCCTATTTTGTAATGGTTTTGATGCCAGAACTATTCTTTGGTTATGTATAAGATTTGAGACTTTCATTTGAATATACAGTAGCCTATTTTCATCTCTTTGTAAAAACTATGCTAAAACACTCGGACATGGAGGATCCAGTGGAGGGAGTGTTGTTATGTTGTTGTAATGTAGGTTTGATTGCAGTGACATTGTGACCAGTTTTAGTCAAATTCCTTGTGATCTTTTTCCCACTTACACGGAATGGCTCGGGCATGGAGGATCTAGTCGAGTTGTTGTAGTTGCATGGTGATGTAGGTTTGATCATTGTGTTGTTGTGACTGTGTCATTTGGACATATTTAATTGTTTGAAACTTGAGCTTAAGAGTGATCTTGAGTCTGATTTTTTCTTCTCCAAGCTATTTGAAGGCCTGATGCCCATAGCAGTCTTGTCCACCTTTCTTACAAAGTCTTCCCTCTGCTCACACTTAAACTCAATTCACTGACTGAAGTTAGTTGTGGCCCTCACTTCCCTGTGCATTTCTTGTCCAGCTCTATGTTGAACATCATTTATATATTGAGTTTTTTCCATTGAACTCCACTCATATAAAACCAACATCCACCAAAAAATCTGATGGGTACTGGGCTCATCCTCCTGCAATCTGAGAGTGACTATCAGTGCTAACATTCTTGGCGTCATTGTCAGGGAATGAATTGAATACTTTTCCCTGGGATAGAACAACAACGAGCTTTTGATTCTTAAGGTCCATCAGACATTAGAACCATTGAAGATTGAAACTTGCACCTGGTGACTCCACAATCAAAGACTCCACTGGGGAGGATCCTGTTGACAAGAAGATGACCATACCGAAGGGGAATACTAGGTATCATATTATGAGCTTTATTCATGAAATCATGTTCTTGTTTATCAACTCATTTCTCTCTTTCCCTTCAAATATAAAGAGGATTATCCTCTGCTTTGTATATTCATATGATAATAGGCCTTCCTCTATTTATCCATCCTTGGAAGAAGAAAACATGCCCTCTTCTTGTGTTGTAGATACTGATCTTGTGTCTTCACCTCTGCCTATTCATAAAAGTGATATTTGTATTACCTCTCCTCTTGAAATTGATCACCCTTGTAGCCTTGAGGAGGTTGAAAATAATTCACAATATTCTCAAATATCATTACCCTCTGTTATTCCTGTTGAGCCTTTCCATCAACTCGTTAATCCTCATGATCATCCCACTTCTTTTCAAATTAAAATCAGAAATAAGTTGTTTAAACCTTTAAGGATGCCACATGACCTTCATCCTTATCCTCGTTATTCCTTTGAGTATCTTCCTCATTTTTCTGGAGAGGATCATATTACAGCTGAGAGGCATTTGGAGGCCTTTGAGAGCTTTGTCGATCAGTTCGAGATTGTTCAAGATGATGTTTCCATGAGGTTGTTCTCAAACTCTTTTTTTGGAGATGTTGGTGTGTGGTTTAAATGTTTGGGAGCCGGTTCTATTGGTTCTTGGATCGAGCTATGAAATGCATTTCTAAAGTGGTGGGGTGAGAAAAAGTCCCTTGATCAGTACTTGAATGATTTTAATTCCTTGAGGAAAGGGGAAGAGGAAGCCTTGGTTTTCTTCAATAGAAGGTTTTATAGTGTTTATCATAGTATTCCTGTGGAGATCAGACCCACATAGACTGTTACCATGGTGTACTATGTCATGGCTTGGCATTCAAAGCTTGTCCTTCTCCTAAGAGAGAGGAAATATTCATCATTAAGGAACCTATTCAAAGATGTTGAGGAAGTCAAAGAGAACATCAGTGCTAACAAGGGGGTTCATATGCAAGCATATCTTAAAGAGTTGCATGTGTAGAAGCAAGGAGACTGTCAGTACGTTTCAGATTCTGAGCAAGAAGACTGTTAGTATGTTTTAGATTACGAGCAAGAAGACAGTGATTATGAATCAGAGCTGGAACAACAACAAGGAAAATAGATTGTAGTTATTGATGATCGAGAGTTGTTTTCGAAGGAGCAGGGACGTTTTTTATTTGCAAACAGAGAGGCATTTATAGAGGAGAAGCCTGGTCTTCTAAAGAAGCCAGGATTCTGTCACACAATTCATGATCCTATGGCTATATACATGGAATCCTATGTTTCAGATTTTGAATATTTCCAAGAGCATACCATAGAGCCTTTTCCTTTATACATTGAGGAAAAACATTGTGTGGAAATCTGCCATTTTGAGGCTACATAAGACAAAGAGCAGAGATTTCCCATGGTTGATGTTTATAAGGATTATGATTATGATCCTTACGAGAGTCATGAAGAAGAAGAGGGAGAACCAAATGTGTAGTTCACATCCTTCGCAGAGCCTGCAAATGAGAAATGATCACCTGGGATCAGTCAGCCCGCATCAGGCGTTCGTTCACCCGTGCTTCCCAAAGACATTTAGCCATGCATGAGTAGTTGTAAGACAGAGCATGTTTTCTATCACCAGCCGAGTGTATTTTTTCATTTGCTCTATGAACCTGTAAGGGAGTACATGGAGTTGCATTTCCTTCATGTCTTGGAGCCACTCAACTTTATCCTGACATCAACACTAGGAGGAGAGATTAAAAGCATAATCATTTTTCTATCACAGTTGCATTGTTTTTATTTGATCAGTGACAGAGTAAACAATTTTTCAGCTAGGGAGTTGCTTGAATGGATATGGTGGAAGTTTGATTTTACCTAGCGCTTCGTAAAAATCAATTAGTATAGGAATGTACATAAATAAGCTCCTCCTGGAGCCCATGTATTTTTATTTCATTTTTAGGATAGTGTGCTTGTCGGCCTTTACTCCTCAACATGATGTTTTTTGAGCGTGAATCCATAGCCCAATGCATAAGGCAACTGGAACTGCTTATTCTTAGCAGTTCGCAGGGAGCATGCCATTCCCTCTGGAGCCAAATGTTATCACATATAGTTTTCAAGGGAAATAGGTTGTCCAAGTTCGTGGCCTGCATAAGAAATGTCAAAGTGAAACATTCAAAGAAATCCATTTTAGGCTCGAAATGCAAGCAACAGGCGAGATCAACTTCAAGGGTGGACATTCCTAAGAATATCAGATCGACAATTCGCGAGAATCGGGGGTTTGAAATATTGTTAAAGTTGTTTATCAAAGGTTCGAAGTCCCGAAACCCAAAGTGAGCATGAGTCGTCCGATCCCAAGAGATGTGTGGTGCTAGATCTGAGCTACGGAGAAAGTCATTCCAGGATTTTCCAAGTAAGAAGCGCCTGAAGGCCCGAAGTGGCCGAAGTCCCAAAGCACTCGAAGTCCCGAAAGTCCTAAAACACTCAAAGCCCGAAGGCCTATAGTAAGTCTCAGTCGTCCAATTCAAATGGACAAGCAACGCCAGATCTAGAGCTCCGAAAGAAAAGTGAAGGGGAAAAATAGATATTTGAGTTTTGATTTTCCCAGAGCCCGGAGACCCGAAGGGATCTTAGCTGTTGATCCAGGAGCCACACGTCACTAGATAGCTCTGGGTAAAAGAACATGGAAGAGGATGAGGTTTGAGATTTGACTTTCCCGGAGACCTGAAGGAGATCTCAATCATTGATTTAAGAGAATATGTGGTAGATATCAATATGGACATTTGGTGCACTCGTCGGTCGTGAAACCTGGCACTTATTTAGCAATGACACATGGCACTCAGTCTAGGCAGTGGTGGGCATATCATTCGCTTCTTTAGTAGTGACACGTGTTAGTTCTCTTTCATGACACATCAACATGGTGACAGTAGGCCACCACGTCCGATCATCCTTCGGGAGGTATTATTGTTCAACGTCAAAGGTAGCATCCCCCCCGCAGGGGCACAATTTGGCGGATTTTAAAGATGGCGGGCGGTTAAGCTTGGCGATGGCACCAAATCTGGAAGGTGCACCCAGATCGAAAATAACATTCAGATATATTTCCACGGTCCATTGCAGGGGCACAACATACTTGGGCGATAATTTTCTTGAGCGGTCCCACAATTGAAACCATGGTATGGAGAATGTGCTACATGGAAAAAGGAGATGGATTGCTGGCCCAAAATTGGTCTGAGCCCAAGCCACATTTGAGCGGTCCCACAAATGTGTGTTTATATGGTTTTCTATTCAAGAAGGCCACGTAGCCTCCCCCTGTTCATTTAAACTCATTGATTTCCCAAGAAAAGGAATTTAATGAAGGTAGAGCTGGTGGTTGAAACATGGGATCAATCCATAAATGGAAGGCATGGAAGGCTCGGACATGGGGACTGAACCGTCAGCCTATGGTACCCCTGTGGAAAAATTTTCCTACAGGCCCATGTCAAGATGAATTTGTAGGAGGATACATGCATAGTCTAACATAAGACTGCTCAAATGCAAATCTTTGACTGAGAAGGCCAAATCACGCTCCTAAGGGTGGTCGGCAGTTCAAAGTATAAATAGATAGTTTTAATATTTTGTTAGGGTCGTCAAGTGGTTGAGAAGAAATCCCTATTTTGTAATGGTTTTGATGCTAGAACTGTTCTCTGGTTATGTATAAGATTTAAGACTTTCAGATTACTATAAGTTAGCCTCTTTTCATCTCTTTGTAAAAACTGTTCTAAAACACTCGGGCATGGAGGATCCAATCGAGGTTTGTTATGTTGTTGTAACGTAGGTTTGATTGCAGCGACATCATGACCAGTTTTAGTCAGCTTCCTTGTGATCTTTTTCCCTCTTACACTGAATGGCCCAGGCATGGAGGATCCAATCGAGTTGTTGTAGCTGCATGGTGATGTAGGTTTGATCATTGTGTTTTTTTGACTATGTCATTTGAACATATTTCAGTGTCTGAAACTTGATCTTAAGAGTGATGTTTTGTCCGGGTTTTTCTTCTTCAAGCTGCTTGAAGGCCCGATGCCCATAATAGTCTTGTCCACCTTTCTTACTAAGTCGTCCCTCTGCTCACACTTAAACTCAATTCAATGACTAAAGTTAGTTGTGTCCCTCACTCCCCTATGCATTTCTTGTCCAGTTTTATGTTAAACATCATTCATATATTGAGTTTTGTCCATTGATCTCCACTCATATAAAACCAACATCAACCAAAAACTCTGATGGGTACTGGGCTCATCCTCCTACAATCTGAGGGTGACTATCAGTGTTAACTGGTCCCACATGACATTAAATGTTACAAATTCCATAACTATGGACACATAGCTCGTGATTGTAGAAGCATGATGGATACTTCTATGAAAGAGAACACTAATATCAAATATAATAAGGTTTTGAAAATGAAATAAGAACGGTTAAAGGAAGATCATATACTCTAAGGGTTGGCAATAGTACGATATGAAGAAAAATCTATAAGGAGAAAGGAACATTTAAGACATAGGAAGGTTTGGAGAAGAAATGAAAAACCAGAAGAACAAGTGAATAAAGAACAGGTCCTAGATATCGCAATATTTGCAGTAGTGTGACAAAGAAAAGAAGAGAAGGAGAATAAAGAACATGTTCAAGATATTGTACTTTAAGGAATTTTAGTGCAATATGAATCCATTGACAGAAAGGAAGAAGTCACATTTCAAATAGATGATGAGTCTACATACTAAGAGGAACACTACTCTACATCAGAGCGAGTATTTTTCTGAGCCATCTAACTTGGAGACTCCTAGTAAATATGAATATTGAACAGGGGGAGGCAATGCAGATTATAGAACCATATTTTGAGCAGTATGAAGTGATAGATTCAGAAGTATAGAATGAAGGATTGACTAATTGAGAAAGAAGTGTTCCCACAAAGGTGTAGGTTGGAAATTACATAGGAAGAATTTTATGTTTATTTTCAAGAAGAGATATCTTCAGTACAGGTTGTTATAGACATGCAAAGTTTGGTTTGCAGTGGACACGCTTCATATGTGATGTTCAAGTGAATTCTTCAGAATAGTACAGTGACAGATGGGCCAACATTGTGGAAATTTGAGTAGCAGAGTTATGGACAATTTGTGACATATGGATAGAGATGGATTCATGATATTCTTAGTAGGTATAGAGAGCATGGGTCAAAAATAATGCATAGAAATGTACTTTCAATTAGAATAAGTGAATTCAAATGATTAAAGAAAGGAAAGCAATGAAAGGTATACCAGAACAGGGAAAGATACATTTTTAACATAATCTATATCATCGGAACAAAATCATTTGACAATATGGCCAGGTGAACTTGACAAGTAAATGAATAAATAAAATTTTGAATGTTTTTTATATATGTCAGTGAATTACGTGAGGAATCACCAATGGACAAAACACAATACTGGAAGCGAGGAAAGGAAACATTTCAAAGGTAGATATACATCTTGTAGAGAAGGAAAATCATCAGAGAGAGAGAATCCAGAAAGGAAGATTAGTAATATGCATATAGGGGGAGACATACCCGTAGGGGGAGTTATTCTTGTTCCCATTATTGGTTAGATCAGGTACAGTATCAGGAGGAGACATATCGATAGGGGGAGTTAATCCTTAGTCAAAGGGTGAGAGATAAATAAAGTCATGATGATGGAGAGATAGAGGTAGTGAAAACAGGGGGAGTATCCCCAAGGACAATTTAGTAAGGGGGGGCATCCCCGAAGGAGGAGAGATACCCAGAGAGATACCCTTTTTCATTGATGTCAAAGGGGGAGAGTGAGACAAATTGATGAGCAGTGATGGTCACAGAGAGAGTTTGAGCATGTGTTTTTCCATCAATGCCAAAGGGGGATATTGTTGGGCAATTGGTTTAGATCGATGGACATATGGTTTGGATAGTTGGTTGTCATTGATGTCAACCCTTGGAGAGTGACCATGGATAGTGATTCACCCCTTAGATATTGATGCTAACCCTTGGATAGTTCAAGTGATGTGGACAAGATCATTGGATAGTTTATTATCATTTGTATGGTTGAGACTAATGATGCGTTGTGTCAAAGACATTTTAAGGATTCCAGTAGCATATTCTGGTAAAAAATTTCAATGAGGAATATGGAATTAAAGGATTGAGTAAATTAAGGTAATACACTCATAGATTGATATTACTTGTCATGTTGTTTCTTGTGATATGTGGAACGCCACATAGTTCCTCACGATTAGGGAGATATGGTATTGCGAAATTGGAAGCCCCAAAAAGTGGTCAAGACACCCCTAGTTGGTTACAAGTTGGTTAATAAAGGGGTAAAGTTGTTGCAACAAGAAAACCCTATAAGCCCTAAAGTAAGGAGGGGAGTTACCTATCACTTATATAAATACCCCTCATGGAGTAATTCATTAGTACATTCACATACACTAGTATTGAACATCTATCTAGTGAATTTGAGGTTGAATATGATGTATCAAGTTTGAGGTGGAAAAAAGTCCGAAGGGTCAAAAGTTTCGTAGTTGTAGAACTTTAAAAACCCTAATTTCTGAGGCATACGTGGGCTAATAGTAGAAGAGATAGCGTACATACGCAGGCTGATAGTAGAAGAGGTAGAGTACATACGTGGGATATACATGATGAGGTAGTGTACATGTGAAAAACTCATAACAAAACTTGAGTGGATGTTAGTATCATGTCCCTAAAGTTTGAAGCAAGTTCCCAGGTCTTATTTCTACAAGTTCTCATGAGTAAAGGTATACCATTTATGTATCTATTTGAGGCTTGAATATTGGATGATATGGCACATGCTTAAGGTATGTCTTGGAGGCCCTTGATGGTACATGGTTGAGGTTATATTATTAAATGCCCGAGACACACTCTTGGTACTTAGTATATGGTTGTTATGGTTCATTGTTAGATGCACATCTTTGTGGTATTGGCATACTTGCGGCTTGTCATATTGTTATGAGACTACATCTTTGTGATATTGAGGAGCATGCTTGAGGCATATGACTACAGACATTTCATGGTATATGGGAGATGTTGGGTGAGATACATTGATGGTATACTTCTTGGTTTATTGGTACAAGGTGTATGGTTGTTGTGTTAGTGGTCTACCATTAATATTGATACATTATTGAGATATACACTTGGAATATGGTAGTACATGCATAGGAGACATATCTTAGTGGTGATGGTACTTGGTTGAGATACACTCTTGGTATTACTTTTTCATCATATCTTATGGTACATCGTGTAGTACAAGTTTGATGTTTGATATGGTATATGAGATGCATTTCATGGTTGACACATGGTATGGTATAAGGTACAGGTATTGATGTGCATGGTTGATGTACATGGTTGATTCCATGGTTGGAAAATGGTATGGTATATAGTACAGGTACATGGTTGGTACATGGTTGATGGTACATGTTGATGTATGGTTTATGGTACAAGTTGAAATATGGTTGTGGTATAGGTTGATGCATGGTATAGGTTGGTACATGGTTTAGACACATATCTTGTGATGGTATGTGGTGATGTTTCTTCATGCTTGGTGGAGTTATGTGTTTGTTGGACATATAGTTGAGAGGTGTCTTTGGTATAAGATACATGTGAGAGGATATGGTTGAGTATAAGTGACAATGGAAGTGACAGTGACAATATCAATGATAGTGGCAGTGACAATGACATTAACAGAGAAAACAAAGAGTCAGAGTTCAGAAAGGTGAAAACTCTAGTTCTTAGAGGATATATGTAGTTTTCAGTATAGAAAGGTCACATACATACGCAGGATATAGTATAGATAGGGTGCATACATATGCGAGCTAGAGAACAGAAATGTTGTGTACCTTTTGGTTTTGTTGATACATGAAGGTTACAGGTACATGTTGATCACAGGTTATTGGTTAAGGTTGGTTATAGGTTGTTGGCACAGATTGGTACAGGTTTACAGTGGTATATCTCAAAGTTACTGTGTGGCAGCGGTTTCATCATCTATTTGGAATTGAACTTCAGGGTGTCGAGATGGGGCAATGATAGGTGGTTGTAGCCACATTCCGGTTGTAGCCAGATAACATAGGGGGTTGTATCCTCCTTCTGGTTGTATCCAGAGAAACAGGGAGTTGGATCTTCTTTCAGGTTAGAGCCTGAGAAGTAGGTGGTTGTAGGAACCTTCAAGTTGGAGTCAAAGAACATAGGGGGTTGTAGCCTCCTTTTGGTTGGAGCCAAAGAATCAGGGAGTTGTAGATTCCTTCAGGTTGGAGCCCGAAAATAGGGGGTTGAAGCCTCCTTCCATTTGTAGTTGGAGAATTGGGAAGTTGGTGCTTAATATGAATGAATTCTTGATATATATAAGAAAGCATTTTGTGGTTTTCTACCATTTGGGCCTCCACGTAAATATTGTTGTACTGATTTCTTGATGTAATGTTGATGTGATGTTTCTTATGTTTACATGCTTATGATATATATATGATTGGATGCATTTATAGATGATACATTGATGATAAATGATGAATACTGTTGGTAAAGATAAAGAATATATACTGTGGTTAAAAGTGGTATAAATTTCTCATTACTGATTCACTCCCCCTATCAATAATCCAACACAATTCAGAGGTACAATACTCCATTTGTTCACGAATTAAATGACATTGTATCCCTATATGTTTGACCTTCCCGTGATGATTCGAATGCTTTTTCATGGCTATACAACTTTGACCGTCACATTTTAATATTGTTGGTTGAGCCTGATTAACCTCAATGTCCTTCATTAATATTCTTAACCAAATCAATTCCTTTGATTCTTGGCATGTCACTATATATTCTTCTTTTGCATTGGAGAGAGAAAGAGTCGGTTGTTTCTTTCTTGTCCATGAAACAACACCTCCACTAAGGATAAAACAAAATATTGTAGTTGATCTTTTTCTATCAATGTCCCCTGCCCAATATGCATCACAATAACGTGTAATCTACAAAGGTGTTTCTGAACTCCCACTGAATCTGATTCCATGGTTTTTTGTACCTTGAAGACATCTGAAAATTCTCTTAACTGTTGCCCAATCCTGTGGTCTGGGACATGGATAATTTTAAGGATGGAAATTTATATTAAAATGTAGAAACATGGGCTAATCTTACTATTCCTTGATATGCAAAATGTAAAATGTTTGGTGTTTGTTGGCAGCCAGTTCAATTTTTTTTAATTACCCTAAAAGATGCCTACACCTATGTCTCTTGAATTTCAAATTTCTGTCGCATTTCGCAAAAGACGACACTTTCATTTCAAGCGACATTTGCAAATTCGTTTCAATTTAGTTTTCATGACTGAAAGCGTGAAAACTCATCCATCGTCATTTGGACTGTTATGATCTTCTCATTGATATGTTGATTGGTACTTACCTTTGGTTTATTTTTCGAACTATGTCCATTTGTTTATCATCACTCTGATTGCGCAACT
>ML787561.1:10772-36085 GCA_009831015.1 Picea engelmannii
GACAGGGGTTCCCTCTCCCTCCAGCGGAAGGTCCTTCGGGGCCCTCAACACAATGCTTTCCTTACAAAATGAATAGAACTGAACTGAGTGGTGAAAGAACTCTGAGTTAGGCCACTGATGGATTGTTTGTCAAAGACTGAGCTCTGAATCATCTGGACAGCGTAACTTTGCTTCGAATTCTCTACTAAAATAGTGTCCCCTCATGGCCTTTTATAGAAACTTCACGGGTGGTCGCATACCTTTCTCCAAGTGTGAATAGGGGCGCATTAGGGTTTACTTAGGTCATTAATCCGCCGATTTTGCAGAGCAAGATCTGATCTGAGGGTCAAATTATCTTGGGGGTTGGTCTGTGGGCGGTCAGGAGGCTGACTTATGCAATTAATGCACCGTATTAACAGATGTGTGGGTTTTTGTGTTGACAGTCGCGCGTCGTGCGCGCATGCGCTAGAAACACGTTTTTTACCCGCTCATGTGCGCGCGCATCAAGCTGTTGTAAAGCACCCTTCAATTTTTGGTTACTTTGTATAGTTTTTTGCCCTTCTGGAGTGCTGTGAAACTAATTCAGTGCCATGAGTGACTTCATTGTTGTTTTGATGATGTGAAGTTCTTGTCGCCATGTGCAGACAAAATTTCAGTGATAACAGAGAGTTCTTAACACTGCACACACTTGATCCTCCGAACCCCAATTGACAAAACCTAGAACAGAGGCAAGGGATCGATGGTCCCTTCTCCTCATCCAAATCAACGATCCAAACTCATTTAAGGCTCTGAAGCTTCGGGAAAAGACCCAACACACAATACTCTCCAACCTCTTCCTTTTTACTTCCTGACCGGATCAACAATTGGTGCTACCCCTACGGCCAACGATTGTGATGCCCTCCAGAGTTTCAGCCTTTGGGAGTTTCACTTACTCCAAGAAGTTATCCTCTCAACCTCCAAAATGGAAAAAATCCTTAATCTCTTTCCACATCACCCTCTCGATCAACGGTCGAGATCCTCTCCTAGTGTTAGCTCTTTAGGAGCTTTAGCATTGTCTCTTCTCCGAAATAGGGATCCTTTGACACCTTTCCTCGGACGTGGATGGCTAGGATCACTTTAGCAATTCGGCCTTCGAGGGTTTGTGCCTCCCCTGCTCATTTTTCCTCTGGAGTACCTTTTCTCTTAAATGCGTGATCTGGTGAGTCCTGTCCAACCAGATCAACGACTGAGATCATTTCGCGCTTTCAGGCTTTAGGGTTTTATTACCCTTGACCTTCACTTTCCTTCGGGGTACAGATTTCTCGAAATCCAC
This sequence comes from Picea engelmannii, assembly GCA_009831015.1. Classification (NCBI taxonomy): domain Eukaryota; kingdom Viridiplantae; phylum Streptophyta; class Pinopsida; order Pinales; family Pinaceae; genus Picea; species Picea engelmannii. Next base: position 12,064 of record ML787561.1, read on the forward strand.
AATCTACCTCCACATGGCTCTCCTGGAACTAACGATCCATATCTCCTTTGTTCCCATGACTATGACGAAACCGGTTCACCCCATGCAAACCTACGGATATCTCGGTTTGCTTCCATGTACCGTTCGCAACTAACAGTTGCAATCTACTTCACTATTTCGGGCTTCGGTGGCTTTCGAAGCTCCTTGTCTGCAAAAACCTGGAGTGCTTCAACTTCAAGGTTTTAGATCTGTCTGATTCTGCTGCCACCTGTCTCCTCCTGACGATGGACGGTCCCAAGTACTTCGAGACTTTGGTAGTCCTCGACCTTGTGCACCTAAAGAAAAGAGTTAAATTCCGTGCACCTTACCCAAATCCAACGACTGTCAATCCAAAGTGCTCATATATGGTGGCCTAGATCTCATCTCCTGTGCACTCGTTCCTCGTTGTCTGGACTCTAATATGACACTCCAGATCCTTCACAGTGCTCGATCCAACGACCACTGTTGCTCCTCCTCCTGAGCTTACGCTTTCTTCCCTAACTTGGAAGATTTCAAACATTTCAAAGGTTTTGACCTTCGATCTACCTCTTGCGAGCCCTGATGTATTGGGTCTCAAATTTTGTTTGGGAAATGGTATCCTTCCTGATCTTAGACTTGAAACAATTCATGCCTCAACACTTCCTCTAAACACTTATGATCTTCGAGACTTGAAGATCTACGAAGTCTTATGAACTTCAACTTTTAACCTGCTATCTCTTCTGAGCTTTTAGACTTGAATTAAGTCTTTGTTCGGCTCTTCCTCTAGGCTATATCTTCCTGACCTTTTGACTTCCCTCAAACTCTCAAAGGGTTTTGACCCTTTGGACCTCAAGGGAATTTCTACTACACTCCTATCATTCCTGTGCTCGTCCTCCTGGGCTTCTGAAACTTAAATCAAAGTTTCTTCTGGCCAAGTTCTTGGGCCTACTCAATCCACACCTTGCAGAGCCTTCACACAGAGTATTTAGAAACTCTGTGAGTGTCCTCCTCTGAAACTCCTCTTATCATAACTTGAAAGAGAGTTCACCTATGCACACTTTCACCTGCTTGATGCCCTCCTGCAGAGCTCTAGAAAATTCTCTATAACTATGTGCTACGCTTACTCCTACGTAGACTTTCCTCTAGGGTATTCAGTAACCCTCATGCTCCTCCGGAGTCTGTAAATTGTTCTGGTGTGCCCAGCTGGCACATTCTCCTCTGAAGTCATAAATAAATTCAGATATGCTGATACAATGGCTATTGGTGGCCACCCACCTTTTCCAACTAGCTCAAAATTTTTTTTTGACATTTTTGGCAATTTACTATTTTTAGCAGTTTTAACTTCCGGGGCCATTTTGAAGGCCTATATGAAGGTTTTTCGAGATCGATATCCTCAAAGATAAGATAATGCATGTTTGAGACCCCAAAATGAATCTCCTCGATGATACCTTTCCAACGGGCTATCACACGCCTAAAATGGAGATCATATGCAAAAGTTACGACCCCGGGAAGTTGATGTACTAACTAACCCAAACGAAGCACACATGATTTTTGGCACTTCATCTCCTAGGGTTAGGTTTTTGGATGTCTATGGATTTTAGCATTCTTTCTTATTGTAAAAATGCCTTGAGAGCCTCATTGTAACCTTCTTCTTGTGAATGCACATTGCTGTCACATCTCTTCTCAGAGATAATCCGCCACCATTCTAGCAAGCTTGTTTGCGCTGCATTTTATAGTTTCATCTTATTTCGTTATTGAATAGAAAACCAGTTTTACTGTATCTTTGTTATTTTGTGTTAAGCACCTGTTACTAATCTGTATTCATTTCATTCTTCTCTTAAAATCTAGATCAATGGTATCAGAGCGGTCTGCTCCTTGTCGTCTTAATGCATGTCCTCAATGAGGTCGGAGTACAAAGAGTTGGGTCCCGAGCTTGTTTCTCTTGAGGAAAGAAGCTCTCGCATGCCCAAGCGACCTCCCATGGTAGGAGAAAATAAATTTGACAGGACATGATATCCTTTCAAACTATTGATTGAGGAAGCCCTCATGCAACAGAGGAACGAGATGATGGATAGTTTTGCGCAAATCCTTTGGCGGCTACCAACAGACAACACATCTTCTTTGAACAGAGATGGCGCCCCCTTCAATGTACAAATAAACTTTGATATTCCTATATTTGAAGGTCAGATAGACGCAGATGCTATAGACAAGTGGTTGAATCTCCTAGAACTGTATTTTTATATCCATAACTTTTCGAATAGAGAAAAGATTACTTTTGCCCTCCTCAAAGTTGTTCTCCATGTCAAAGATTGGTGGAAAGCTTTCTGTGAGCAAAAGGAAATAGAGGAAACCTCATTATTTTCAGTCATGACCACCTGGGAATCCTTTAGGGATGCTATTAAGGAACAATACTACCCTGTCGGAAATTATGACGACCTATATACCAAATGGACCAAACTGCAGCAAGAAAGAGACCAAGCAGTGCCAGATTTCACAAATATCTTCCATACCTTGCACACCAAGGTAGCGACATCTGGTGCTCAAGTATTGCGGTGCTCTGTATAGATACATCCAGACTGAAATGGAATTTCTGTACATCTCATCCTCGGGTGCGGCCTACCGATATGCCGTCAAAATCGAGCAGAAGCTCAAACAAAAGATGGGGAAATTTGGGTTTGGGAACCCCTCATAACAAAATCCAGGAAAGGGTGGCCCCAACCCACCAAAAAAAGGATAAAGAAAATATGGACAGTATCAAGACAACTAATCCAAGATGCAATCAAAGAAGGACACCAAAAAGATAAAGAAAGATACTGGGAAGTGGTGCAACTTCCATAAGAGCCCTTAGCATAACACTGCTGACTGCCGCTCAAAGAAGTCGCTAGTGGCCAAAGTGAAAGCCTCTAAATCAGATGCATATTCTGACTCTGAGAAAGAACCAGAAAGGGGAAGACAAATCATTGACACAGAATCTAGTGCCACTGTTTCTACCACCAAGCTCTAGCCTACTGAACCAGTCGATCCAAAAGAAGAAGAGCGCCTCTTCCATTCACAGATGTGGGTAAAAGGTACCCCGCTACACTTCATCTTTGATAGCGGTAGATAGAAGAACCTCGTCTCAGTAGAGGTCATCAAGTGGCTGGCCCTGCCAACAATGTTGCACCCACAACCCTACACCATTGGATGGCTCCACCAAGGAAGCAATCTCTGCGTCAGCCAACAGTGTCGACTATCGTACGACATCAAGCCCTTCAAAGATGAGGTATTGTGTGATATTTCTCCTCTCGAAGTTTGTGATGTTCTTTTGGGCCAACCTTATTTATGGAAACGTCATGTTGTATATGAATCTAGGCATTGTAGTGTTATTATTACTTGGAATAGGAAACTGTACAGGATACCTGAGGCAGTCCCACTTAGTGCTATTTCCTTGATATTTACTAAGAAATGCAGGAAGGTCATCTCTCATATGAGGAAGTTTGTATTCTTCGTGATTCACTCTCATAATAAGCAAAATATCACAGCCACATTCAGGGTCTCTATGGTCGACCTCTCCACACAAAAGAAGCAAGTAGATAAGGTCATGGAAGAATACTCGGATATATTCTCCTTACCTATAGGGGTACCTCTGCACTGCCAGGTCAAGCACCCCATCGATCTGACCCCCGCGCACACCACTGCCCAATGGCCTATTCTATCGCCGCTCTTTGTTAGAGAATGAGGAGATCAAGCGACATATCCAAGAACTACTCCACAAGGGGCACAACCACCCTAGCTCATCACCTTGCGGGAGCCCAATCATGTTGGAACAAAAGAAAGATGGAACCAAGTGACTCTATATTGATTACTGGGATATGAATAAAATCACAGTCAGAAACTGGTACCCGATTCCCTGAATCGATGACCTCCTTGATCAACTCACGGGGGCCAAATACTTCAGTAAGATTGATCTGAGGTCTGGCTACTACCAGGTCCCGCTAGAGCAGACAGATGTATGGAAGACTACGTTCAAGTCAAAGGAAGGCCTTTTTGAATGGTTGGGCATGCCCTTTGGTTTGAGAAATGCTCCAGCCACTTTCATGAGGATGATGGATGATATCCTGTGACCATTCACCAATACTTTTGTAGTGGTGTATCTGGATGACATTCTAATTTACAACAAGACTTGGGTTGAACACTTGCAACATATTCAACAGGTTCTCCACACCCTGCAGCAACACAAGATATATGCCAACTTGGAAAAATGCTCCTTCGGCATGGATAGGGTCCATTACTTGGGTTACATCATTGATCAGCATGGCGCACATGTGGATCCAGCCAAGATTGAAGTCATCCGTGACTGGCTAGCCCCAACAATACTCACTAAGCTTCGGCGCTTGTTGGGCCTTGCCAATTCCTACTGCATGTTTGTGTTGGGTTTCTCCCATATTGCATGGGCCCTCAACCAAATAAATAGGGGTGGTGGTAAGGAGAAATTTGCGTGGAGCCAGTCCCAACAACAAGCGTTTGATGATTTGAAGCAACGCTTGTGCTTAGCCCCAATACTTTCACTACCAGACCCGCAACATCCTTTTGAGAACGAGACAGATGCTTCAGACTATGCTGTGGGCACCGTTTTCACTTAGCATGAATACCCTATGGCCTATCATCGTGAGACATTATCAGATATTTTCTGTAAGTACCGTACTTACGACAAATAAATGTACTCCATTGTGAAATAATGTCGTCAATGGAGACATTACATTCTTGGGAAGGAGACAATCATCCACACTGATCATAAGCCACTGCAGTTCATGCAGACACAGGTAAAATTGCAGAATGACCATCATCAAAAGTGGTCCACATACTTGCAGCAATTCCACCTTAACATCAAGTATAAAACAGGAAGCACCAATTGCATCATTCATTACCTCAGCAAATTGCCAGTCACGACACTCACCATGGTACTAGACTGTTGCGGCCATGAGACATCTGGATGGCCCCAACTCTATGAGACAGACCCTGAATTCTCCACCACATACCAAATGTTGGGTGTAAATGCAGTTGTCCATAATTTCCATCTTCAGGATGGGTTGTTGTGTCATCTGGGCCATATCTGTGTTCCATCAAGTGAGTGAGCGAAGCTGATCTGGGAAGCCCACTATAGTCGGGTGGCAGGACACTTCGGCGTCGAAAAGATAGTGGCAATGCTACAGAATTCTACTGGCCAAAACTTCAACAGGAGGTTAGCAAATATATCAGGTCCTGCACTACCTGTGCTATTGCCAAACTGACCACTAAGAAACAAGACCTGTACACCCCTCTTCCTACTCCTGACAGGCCATGGGAATCCATCTCAATGGACTACATGTCGAGCCTCCCATCCACCAAGAGGGGAGATGACCGTGTTTTTTTGGTTGTTGATCACTTTTCTAAGATGGCGATTCTGGTTGCCTGCAAGAAGAGCATCACAGCAGAGGCCACTGCAAACCTCTTCTTTGAACGAGTCTAGGTACATTTTGGAATCCCACAAACCATTGTCTCAGATCAGGATAGTCGATTTCTCAACATATTCTGGTCAAGCCTCTGGTCACTGTTGGACACCAAGCTCACCAAATCCATGGCCTTCCACCCCCAGACAGATGGCCAAACTGAGGTTGTAAATCGAATGATTATGCATATCCTTCGCATGTATAATTCAAATCACCCTCACACATGGGATGAGAGCCTTCCCTATGTCTAGCATATCTACAATTGAGCCCTGCATAGCTCAACCGGCCACAACCCCTTTCAAGTGGGGTTGAGATTCCAACCATTGGGTCCCATAGATGTTGAACTTCCCCTTGCGGTCACCTCGACCAACTCATCTCCTGCTCCAACTGAAGCTGACAAAGCCACCCAGTTCATTGAGTGGATCCATCACATCCACCAATAGGTTCAGGATATCCTACAGAAGTCCAATGAAAAGTACAAACAACGCCATGATCAACATCGGGTGCCACATAAGTTTCAGGTGGGTGATAAAGTTTGGTTGCACTTATAGAAAGAACGCCTTACAAGACCCCATCAAAAGCTTTTCCCACTCTGTTATGGGTCATACACTATCACCAAGGCCATGAGGGATAGTGCTTTTGAGCTCAACATTCCTCCTTTCCTTGGCCTACACCCAATGTTCAATGTGGATCTCCTTCGCCCTTATGTCCCACCATTATTGGACACCTCAGAAGTAGCAGAACAACTGACACCAACAAAGATCAACCCCAACTGCATACAACAGACATCCAATGATCAGATTGTGTACAGACAGATCAAGGGCACTCAACAACAAAGGATCCAACTTTATCGAGTTGTCAAAGAAGGGCAGCTCTTACACCAAGGCAAGTGGCTCACCAGGGGCCAAATTCAGCATAAATTTCCTCATCTGATGGGGGACCTCAATAAAATGGAGACCATTGATTCCTAAGGAGGAAGGATTGATCCAGATGGATATCGATGGCCACTCACCTTTTCCAACTAGCTCAAAATAGTTTTCTGACAATTTTGGCAATTTACTATTTTTAGCAGTTTGAACTTCCGGGGCCATTTTGAGGGCCTACTTGAAGGTTTTTCGATATTTATCTCCTCAATGACAACTGAAGGCATGATTGAGCCCCCAAAGTGAGTCTCCTTGACGATACCTTTCCAACGGGCTATCACATGCCTAAAATCAAGATCGTATCCAAAAGTTACAACCCTGGGAAGTTGATGTACTAACTTACCCAAACGGGGCCCACATGACTTTTGGTGCTTCATCTCCTAGGGTTAAATTTTTGGATGTCTAGGGTTTTTGGCATTCTTTCTTATTGAAAAAATGCCTTGAGAGCCTCATTGTAACCTTCTTCTTGCGAATGCGTGCCACCGTCACATCTCTTCTCAGAGATAAGCCACCACCGTCACATCTCTTCTCAGAGATAAGCCGCCACCATTCTAACAAGCTTGTTTCCGCTGCATTTTACAGTTTTAACTTATTTCGTTATTGAATAGAAAACCAGTTTTACTGCATCTCTGTTATTTTGTGTTAAGTACCTGTTAAAAATCTGTATTCATTTTGTTCTGCTCATAAAATCCAGATCATACGCACTCCTTGCATTGGATCATAGAGTTCTCAACACTCTATCATGCACTCCTTGCATTTAGCCTAAATAACCCAAAAACAATCCGACAAACTCTCAAACAAATAGTGGATTCTATATATGCCTGCAGATGGAAACCTATCATACATCTACAACATATATTCATAACCATACACAGATAACATTCATCAAATACATAAGCACACAAAATACTCATAGGCAGGAAAAATTGCTCTTTGTATTAATATCAATGTTTGTTTACAATGTGTACAAAATCTTAGACTGCAACTGACTCTCAACTCTTCTCTCCTTTCTTGAGCCCTCTACCCACTCATCTCCTCAAGATATATCTCCTTAATCTTGAAACCTCTCCATTCTGATACACTGAGATTTCTACAAAAGAGGGGGTCCTCAAGCTCCCCGTCCAACTCACCTAACTCACATTAATTACATTGAATTACATTCAATGGCCATCTAGTCTGAATTGGATCTAGATCCATCCTACTATCAACCATTAAAGGAGACTCTATCTATAGCCTGTACAAATGAAATAACTTGGCTCTACCAAGCCTTACAACATTTACTTTCTTTAATTACATTTTAAAATTTAAATTTGAGGGAAAAATGAGAGTGTTGGTGTGTCTCCCCTCCTTCTTGACTTGCGCCGATGTGATGCTTTGCTGGCACTTTGCCGGTGCATTGCTGAGGTGGAAAGGATGCTCTTGCATCACTAGTACAAGAGTATCAGGTTCAAATGAATTTAATCTTTGTTTATGATATTATTTTTATGAGATATAAATTTTTGTATCCATTGTATCTGGATATGTTATTTTGATACTCTGAGCACAAAATTTGTCTAGGGAATGTGATTTATCTTCCTTCTTATAAGTCAAAATTTTCCACTCAATTTCTGTAGATGTAATTCTAGAAAGTTTTATTATTTTCAACTGTAGATTTATTAAAAACTAAATGTATACAATATAATACAATTTTGTATATATGTACTAGCTATAGGTATGAATACGACTAAATAAAATGTTATGGTCCAATGGAATTAAATTAAGTCTACATTGAGAATCTAGAATACAACTAGATTGAAATTAGATCTTAGAGTAGATAAATACCAAAATAAAAATAACATAAAGTAATGGCCATAGAGAGTCGAGTCGTAACACTGGAGAAAAAACAAGACAATGAGAACCAGAACCCTCGGCCATGGTCAGAAGTATCCAGAGATCGACCATCTCCCAAGAAAAAGACACTTGGCATCTGCATCTTAGGCCACAAGGATGGGAGGAATCTCTAGGTGAATGATGAAATTATTGATTTTTAGTACTAGTGTAATGACTGGTTAACCCATTAGTAACCCACTTTACCTTTGTTTAAATTAACAACGATGAGTACAAAGGGTGATCATATACACATGTTGGACAATGTTTTAATGTATATTATGTTGGAAAGGGTTATCATAATTTGGTTAGTGGATCACGTTAAATTGTCAATTTTACCCAGGAATAACAAATCACACCATAAATATACCATGATCTAGACCAAAAGTAATTAGTAAACATAGAATTGATATTAGGAAAAGTTAAATTATATAAATTGGATATTAATTTCCATATATACAAATGTATCTAACGGTTATCAACTTACATGAAAAATTTAGATATACATGCGTATAAGCATAAATGTTCAGGAAAGAATATCTAATATAGATGAAGAGATAAAAACCCACAATCATATTGAGTACAAAAGTTATAATCCCTAGAAATAAGTAGCATGAATTCATAAGACCAAATGTGATTGAAATCCCCTCCTCTATGGGGCTCGCGCGACCTCTCAGTCGCTCTTGGATCCCTACTCGATCTTCTCTTATGTTCACAGTCCCCTTTGATTTCCTTATATGTAGATCTACACAAAACATAAACCCGCAGACACTTTTTCTAATCCCCTTTTTCTTTTGGGTCAAAACCATAGATGCTAGGCCCTTTTCTATGGTGGAATCACATATGACCGTGGGATATAACTAAGTTCTCAACTACAAGGAACTATTCAGAGCTCCGAGACTATGACGTTCCGTGAACTTCTCAAAACACAACACTCCAATCTCCTCTAGTGGTTATCGACTGACTTCGGTCATAAAGTGATGTTGACCGGAAACTACGGGTCTTATCTCATCCTTCCACTCTCCAAGATTCTACGACCAGATATGACAGTTGGCAAGGATTCTCCTCCCTCCACGATCTACGGTGGATATCTATTCTAGGACTCCGAGCTTTGGGAGTTTTGAGACTCCAACACAAAATTCATCCATAACTATCGAACTTCTGAATTAGCGATCTACGACTCACACTCCTACAACCAACGAATGTGATCAACTTCAGGCTTTGGAGCTTCATGGTTCTTTGCTCCAACTGACCACCAAACTCTCGAACTGCTGAACACCAAATTGGTGAAGGACATAGATCTACGGCTGAGATTCCCCCATTTGATCAATGACTAGGATCAACTTTGGTGCTTCGGAACTTCCGGGCTTTGGCCTCTTTTCGATGACTACCTCCAAAATCTACCAAATAGCTGAAGTATCAAAGGGCTTACAAATCAATGGCCCCACATCACTCCCAATCTATTACTGAGATCTAGTTCAGGACTTCGAGCTTCATGGTTTTTTTCTCCTGTAAACATAAGGCCCGATCTATCTCGAAGTGTCGAGTCATCAAATTCATGAGATCTATGGCTCACATTGCATGACGTGATCTACGACTGAGATCCACTCTTCTTTCACCAAGACTTAGGACCTTAGAATCCTGATCGATGGTTCATGTTCTCCTGCTCTCAGATCAAAAGACTAGGATCTGATCTCTTTTTCCGTGCACTTCTCCTCTTGTCTGGGTTTGATCCAACGACCCAGATCTATTCCAACAGCCAATCCAACAGCTATTGTGGTTTCTCCTCCTCTATGGCTCCACTCCCCTTCAACAAAGGAATTTCTAAATGTTTTCAAAGGCTTGGCCTTTGATCTCTCCTCTGCAGGGTCAACTCCTTGGCCTCTGCTAGTGTTATATGAAATGTTACACCACTTGAGCTTGTTCAACACTTCAACCGAGTTTGGGCGTACCCCTTGTGATTCTCCCTACTTATCTTGGAACTTGTGATAAGTTCTCTAGTGCACTCCTTGCACTTCTCTCCTGAGATTACGACTCTTCAAACTTGTGATAAGTTCTCTAGCGCACTCCTTGCGCTTCTCTCCTAAGCTTGTGACTCTTCAAACTTCAAAGGGCTTGATCCTTTGTTCTCCCAAATAACTTCTTATGCCCTCCTGGAAATCCCACTCTTCCACCTAAGATTACAAACACAATCAATGTGTTATTTCAACGCTCTCTTGGAACTCTGTGCTCTTCCCCCTGATATTTACCAACACTTTGACAAAGTGTTGGCTTCATGCACTCCTCACAGTCACTCTTCTGAGTCTTGGATTTTACAAACTCACCTGTGCACTCCTTGCACTTACTCTTCCTTGAGATTTTACACTGTTATGAGTGTAGGCACACTCCTTTCGCTTGCTTTGTGCACTCATTGCATTAGCATTCCCTTGAGCTTTTACACTGCTCTGAGTGTAGGCACACTCCTTTCACTTGATCTGTGCACTCCTTGCATTATCCCTTCTAAGATTGTGACTAGGTTTTGTGTGCCCACCTAGCATGCTCCTCTTGAACTCGAAATTGAGTTCTTGCGCACTAGTTGTACTGAGTTCTCATAATTCTCACTAACTTTTGTGTGCACTCCTTGCACTTCCTTGAGAGCCCAAAACACTTAAAAATTCACACATATAGGGAATTATGTCTATTATAGAAAAGGGAACATTTATATACTCGTGGAATTCATAAATGTTCAATAAACATTCAGGAAAAAAAAAGTCATTCGTAGAGAACACACATAGAGATTTATATGCAGTGAAATCTGCTTTTCTACTAAATCTAAATGCTTTTTACAAGAGTTTACAATGGTTACAAAACTGGATTGCAACAAAGTCTCAGTTCTTCTCTCCTCTCCTCTCTCTCTCTCTCTCTCTTGAGAGATATTATCTTCTCATTCTCTTCTCATGCATTCTCATGCCTAATGATTTCAATACCTTGATCTTTTTACAAAAGAGGGGCTTCTCAAGCCTTCCTCCACCTACTACACTAAATTACAATTAATTTACAACTCATCTGAATCAGATCTAAGACCATTTTCATGACAACTATTGAAGGAGACTTACATACAAGTTGTACAAATACAATGGATCTACCCTCCTCGAGCCTTTACAACATTAATTACATTAAATTTTAAATTTTAACCCAAAATATGAAAGTTGGCGCTTCTCTCTCCTATGGATTTTCTCCCTGCATGTGTGTTGTTGCGTTGGTTGTTGATGTGCTACTAAGTAGAAGCAATGATCCTGCATCAGACTCCCCTATTGACAAAATCATGAGCTCCTTCTCATGGCTCCTCTGTTTCTTCTATTGAGATCCTCCAAGGTCCCAAAATTTATGTTGCAGAGCTCCATTTATATTTCCACCGCAATCTCCTCTTGTCAGCCTCCACCTGTTACCGACGGTCTCCTTTGTTGTCTTCAACATCAACCTCCTTACCTCCTTAATCTCCTTGTCCATCTTGTCTATGGGATGGATCCTCTCTTGCAATATTCTCTGTTGCATCTCCTCTTCTACCTCAATATCCAATTTGGTTTGTTGGATAAGCCTTCTTTGGGTTATTGCTCCTTCTCGTAGGGATTCTAATTCTTCATACAGATCAAAGGGAAAATCATCCTGATCTCCCATGCTAACATAATCTTTTGTTGCATTGGCTTGTCACTCCACTGCAGACTCTAATTTTGTAGCAATATTACTAAGTTGTTGTTGAGCCATCTCCTTTGAAATTTTTATTTATGTCAGTTCCTTTGTTACTCTGTCATCTCTTCAGGATGGCATAATTCCAAATTCATCTAGCTTCTCCTCATGTTGGAATTCTTCTCCATTTTGTATGGTTGTCTCCTTGTAGAAGTCTTCCTGTATCTCTGGATTCCTTAACCAATCCTCCAGTAGCTTCAACTATTTCTCCCACTAAGTGAGTATGGCATCTGAACACTCCTCTTGTACAATCCTTTGGCTCACAATTGTGTGGGACTCCTCTTCTTTTATCTCTTGGGAATATTTCAATGTCTTCTCCTTCTCCTCCTCCATGACAGTCTCTGTTGGTTTTACTTCTTCTTCTTTTCCTCTCTTTTGGCCATATCCATGGGCCAATTTTTCTTCTAGTGTCTCCTGCACCATTTCCTCATAAACATGAGTCCCTATAAAGCTCACTCTCAAAGATATGTTGATCCCTCCTATCATCAGAATTCAATGTTGATGATCTTATTCTTCCTCCTTCTCTCATGTCAGTAGTCCTTGCTAATATAAACTCTCCCCTGAGTTTCTGAGACTCTCATATAGTCTCATCTCCTCCTTGCCAACCCGACAACCTGGATTTTCCTTCCTACCCTCCTAGAAGTCTTTTTGATCTTCAACTGATCTCTTCTCATTGTCCTCCTAGAAATCTATGAGATCTTTAGCTGACCTCTCTTCACCATCGAGGCTTTCTCCATGTTCTGGTTCACAAATGTAAATCCTTTTCTCCTCTTTGTTCCTGAGGTTTTCCACTTGCCTATGCCACCTCCTCAATATTTGTTTTTCCCTCCTGGAAATCAACAGAATGATAGGCCACTTCACCTTCTTCTTCATGGGACACTCACTTTCTTTCCTTGCTCTCCTCTTGGACCTTGTCTATGGCCTTCAGTATCCATTTTCTCCTTTCCTTGCCCTCCTGGAAAGTCTGTGAGCTTCCACTTGCTCGCTTTGAGCTACAATCATCCTTCGTCGATCTCTCCTCACTCAGCCTATGGTTCACGTTGTTACACATAAAAAATAATCACTTTGATAGTGTCGCAAGTGTCGTCATTACAAAGGTCGCAAGTGTCGCATTTTTCTCACAAGTGTCGCAAGTGTCAAGGAAGCATACTGCCATAATGCCTATGTCATGCCTGTAAACGACATCAACAGGACACTTGGAACATGTCAAACACTTGATTTAGAAGAGGAGGAAAGGTTAACTGGGCTCATGAACCTTTTTCCATCTGAAAACACTAAAAAAACTAAGTTTTTGGAGGGGAGCGCTCCCTTATAACTATATCAGGAGTGATGGTGCCCCCCCATAAGCCATCAAAGAGTGTTATAGCACTGCATAAACCCTTTTGTAGGAGCGTTCCTATCCTTAGGAGTGATTGCGCTCCCATATACACTACTAGGGAGCGTTATAACGCTCTGAGTGCCCTTTTGAGGGAGCACTACCTATTCTGGGCAGTAGTTAAGTTGTGGGGATGAATGGGGGAAGGATCCTTTCATTCTTGGAAGGTAGTTGGATTTGAATCCCTAGTCCAGCCATGACCTTAGGGCAGATACTCAACTGAAGGAGGCAAATCCTCAACTTCCCCAAGGATATCTCAAGTGGTTAAAGCCTCTCCAAGGCTATATAAGCAAGCTTTCTAATGGTGAAAGGGGACTGAAAAAGGGAGAATCACACCAAACTTATGATCTTATAAGTGGTGCTGGAACATAGGTGATTTGGAAGCAAGATACCTATGATCTCATAGGAAGAAATCAGTGAAGCCATCATCATTCCTATCGTGGATCTTTTGAGCAAGGGGTAGACAAGGAGGACTTGACGAAACTGCTGCAATCAATCTACAGCTGTAAGTAATGTTTTGTCCTCATTAATATAATTTGCTTGGCCTGTTTCTTTCTAATTCATGTTCAATCTCACATGAATTTGTCTCTTTAGTATATAGACCTCTTTCGGACTAATCTTGATAGAGTAGGAAGTGGTCGTACTTTGTTTGTCTACAGGGTTTATCGAAGAGCGAAAGATTAGAGCTCAACTCGGAGCGTGCAGGGACAAACACCGGTTAAAGGTACTTATTTTCTCCTTCCTCCTCACACACTAGTCCACCTAGATCTAAAAGGAAGTCAGTGACCATGATAAGCAATTTCTGTCTTAGAGTTAAGAGTCTAGCTCTTTGAGGAGATCTACCTGTCCGCAGGGAGATTTTCCTTCAACAGAAACTGGCGACTCAACTGGGGAAAAATCAAATCGAAACTTTTGGTTTTGATTTTTCCTCATAGACATTATATTACCCTTTGTTGTTTTCTTAGACCTTGTTCACCCCTTCATATCTGATTGCATTTGTTGATTGACTCTTACCCCATCACATTCAGCTTGCCTGTCAAAATTTGATCAAAATTTTGGGTTTTTGGACATTTTTATGAGTTTTTTTAGCCTGGAGCCCCCCCACCCATGTTAGAAGAGTGATAGCACTCCCTGAAGGTGTTGGAAAAAGTGTTATAATATCCTAGTGTCCCTCACACCAGAGCGACAACCCCTTTTTGCACAAAATCTCTTCAAAATTTGCATTTTTTGGAGGTCCAGACCCTGTTTCTTCACTTGTTGAGATGCTTTGTGACTCAATGATTCTTCCTTTGACCTTTGACATGGTTCCTCCTAAGATGTAAACACCTTGTTGTTCATATTTTATGCCCTCCTTCATTATTTTTGAGTTTTTGCTGTTGAGAGCTTGAAATCGATCCGTTGTTTTTTCCTCTCCTATCCGACCGAGCAGGAACTCCAGTGAAGGACATCTGAAGTCTGTGAATCTTCTCACTTGGTTTTTGAGGTCATTGTTCTTCGGGCACCTCTCTTTTGTGTGAATTATTTGAGTTTTCTTTGTCATCTTTTGTCTTATGTTTGCTTCTTTCTTCAATCACTGCAAGAGGGTGTATGTTGTGTGTGCGAAATCTGGTCATACATGTCTAAATCTCCTTGATCTAAAAAGGTAGTTGATAGGAGAAGTTTTTCACATTGAATTAGTTATCATTCGCATACAAACGAAAAAGATACATTTTAGTGCTTGATTTGCATTTTAGAAGGCATTTTTTTTTTAAATGTTTTAGCATTGCATTGGATTCGATTGAGAACCAATTGATATAGGACTTTTCGTATTAGTGTTTGAAAGTGAAAATGACTCCTTCTCTTTCCCTTAAATAGGCATTCATCGAAAAGAAACGATTGCTTATCATATTCTATGCATCTTTTTGGGCATTGAGTCATCATTCCATCAGTTTCACTTTCGTACACCCTTTGAGTAAAGAACATCTATAAAAAAAACGCTAATTAAAAATTATCTAGAACATTTTTGTTTTTAGGATCTTCCACCAACAGTAGAATAGGGTTAGCACTTTGGATTAGGCTATGAGTACAACTCTCCAAAGTTTTCAAAACAAATATTAGCATCCTGAGTTAGGGAGAGTCAAATCCAATTGTCGTATTGTTTTTCTGGGATCCCCCTCTCACACAGGGGTTATGCACGAGGTCGCATTCGGGTATTATAGTGGTCAGATCGTATATTGGGGGTCACTGGAAGGTATACCACTACGAGGTCGCATTCGGGATCCTTGGAGGGTAAATCCACAATTACTTCTTGGAAGCTTGCACCAAGGCATAAGTACGTTAAGTAGGTTTCCATTGTAATTGTTCCACCATATCCCAGCCCCTTCTCGACTTGATCACGCAACGTTGGATTTCATTACCAGCTAGTACGCTCATTGAGAGAAGTTTTGTCTGCTTGGTTGATTCCTAGATTTCATTAGTGCATGTTGTTTCTTTTTGTTAGTTGGCCTAGATTTTTAGTGTGTTTTTTTATTCTCCACAATTGAGCCCACAGACGATAAAGGTCTTCGCCGATCACATAGGATGCAAGGGCTGCCTCTAGAAGGCTATCAATCCTGACATCCTAACCCTCCAGAAGACAACTACCGTAGAGAGGTAGAAAATCAATTTGACGCTGGAAGTGCCATTGCTCCTCCATTATTTAACTTAGAAGACACTTTGGTCACGGTTGAAAATCCCACCACACCTGTGTCGATAACTCCTCTTGAACCACTTTTGGTTCAATTAGACTCCCTTGGGAACATCATAGATGAAGAAGTGCCACGATTACTGGAGAGGATCTTTACCGAAACATATATGGGATCCACAGAACCAATCTTTGGTGACGAGTATAGGACTCATGTTCGTCCTAGCACCGCAGTAGAAACCAATCCCACACCTGCTCATTCTGTATGGAGGATTTCATCAGGACACGATCTCTATGAACATTTCGAATCTATTCGACAACCATTTCATCCCCATGACCCTCCTAGTGAAACAGGACCATCTGATCAAACCATGAATCACCCAGTTGATTAGGTTATTCAACCTACTGCTACACCAGCACAAGTCCATCATAATGCTGGACTCATCACCTCTACTCATCCCCAAAGCACTTCAAACTCTACCCCTGTTTCTACAAGCTTTTAATCTACAGCTCTGCATGTTCCACACGATCCTGCTGGGACATCTTCTCACCAGAGAATGAAGATCCATGCTGGCCAAACACAACCAGCTAGAGGGAAACCACCATCCAACGAACTGTTTCCTCCTGGAGGACTACCTTTCCATGGCGGGCCTACCCCTGTCGGGGGACAGTCCCCTTTTCATGGTCCTCTTGGAGAGCAACCTCCATTTTCCAGTTATGCCCCAGTCGTAAATCCACCGCTGGCAGGGGGGCAACCCCCGTTTGCTGGAAACCCTTCACAATCCTAGGGAGCATCCTCAGGAGGAATTTTTACTCAACCCCATGATGGGGGGCACTTGTATAACAACCCACTAGGAGGAGTATCCAATCTTGTTCCTCCCAAAACATCTTACGGGCAATCTTATCCGGGTGGTATCCAAAACACCACCTGGAGTTCTTCGGGACCACAATATTATCTTCCTCATAGGCCTCATGTGTATCCTCCTCCGGGATCCACTCCTTACCATTCTTAAGGCCATAATGTTTATCCTCCTCACGGGAAAATAAATCACCTAGCCTATAATGTTCAGAACCCACCGGGTTATGCCCATGTTTCTCATGCACCATCGAATCCTACTGATCCTGGCCAACAACAACCATATGTAGGAGGACCTACTGGTTATAGCTATCCACCTAACCCAGTTTATGGTCCTACTGGTGTTCCTATGCCACACCAGTATCATTCGCACATTTACCGACAACTACCTTTCCTTGCGACTCTAGATCTCCCAGACTTGTCTCGGTTAACTAATGATCCTATCTCTCATTCACCGGTTTGGCCAGTCATTCCAGCTAAACTTCCTTCTGATATTTCGAAATTTGACGGAAACCCTGGCGAAGATCCGAACAACCATGTGATGAATTTCCATTTGTGGTGTTCATCAAACTCCCTCATGGATGATTCTATATGTTTTCATATTTTCCAGCGAACACTTACCGGTTCGGCAGCAAAGTGGTATATTGAACTACCACATGCTTCTTTTCATGATTTCAATTCCCTTGCCATGTCTTTCCTCACACACTTTCAACTACCTATTCGGTACGAGACAGGTACTGAACTCTTGACCTCCCTTCATCAAACTAACTCTGTGCATATCTCTGACCATATTCATGAGTGGAGGCGACGAAGAAGGATGATCAAGGTAGTCATTCCTGACATGCTCTTGGTAGAATGGTTTACTAAATCACTATTACCCTCGATCGCTCACAATGTCGCTATGGGTGGTACGGTCACAGAGGAACAAGCCATTGCTCGGGCTCAATACTTAGACTTGGTTTATTCCCAATCTGGTACTTTTTATGATTTGCTTCCGAATGCTGCTCGAGCTAATACCGATCCTTCTAAGCCATCATCCTCATCTCCTGCAGATGGTGTTATCGGTTCTGTCAAAACTCAATCTTTTTCCAAATCAACTAGACCCTCCTCTTCCTCCCCCCAAACTCAGATCTCTAAGGTGAATGCAGTTCAATCTGCCCCTTCACAACAATCTAGAGGTAAGAAGAAGACAAAAAATAAATCAAAAAATAATAATGAAGAACCCAAAAATCAAACACCTGCTACCGAAAAGCAACCACAACGGAAGCTGAAATTCCCGTGTATCATTTGTGGTGATGATCACTACACTCGAGATTGTCCACTTTGCAATGAAGTGGCCAAAATTTTCTAAGGGAAGTCACATCCTGCTGTGCTTACTCAACCTTTTCCACAGCAGTAATCCATGGTTGCTCAAACCCCCTCTCCTGGGGGCAGTTCTAGTGAACCTAATGATGAGGCCTCATCGAGTGCACATATTTATATGTTTAATGGGATCAATTTGACCACTCGCTCTAAGACCTACGACACACCAGGTAACCCTGACAAAGGAAAATACACTAATAGTACCGGTACTTTACCGGATCCATCATCATCCTCCGTTAGTCTTCCATCGGTTAATCCTCCATCTGGACCACTTCAGATTGAGAAACCCACGTTTGACTCTATCTTACACCCTCCTAAGAGCACTATCCACAAAACTACCTTTAATCCTAGTTCACGTGCTGCCCAGAACTACAACATTATTGAAGAATTGTCTCAAGCACCGTGTGCTATGTCTGCGTTAGAAGTTCTACAGCACTGCCCCAGTCAACGTAGAATGCTCCTGACCGCTCTTGGCGCTGTTGATCCCGAGTCATCCAATAAGATCATGTTTAACCTGGATAATTATGCGTCTCGACTCTCCCACCAACTTGCTTTCCAAGTTGATGTTGTTGTTCACAATCAACAAATCCATCGAACTGTTTTGGATGAGGGAGCCTCAACTTGTTTCATGTCTTTAGCATGTTGGAAAGGTTTAAAATCACCAGCACTCAACAAATCCCCAACGATGTTACACGCCTTTGATGGGCAAGGTTTTCATCCCCATGGGATTTTACAGTCCCTACCCATCCAATTGGGTGGAAAAACTGTTACTGTTAATGTCGAGGTGGTCGATGCTCCCCTCGATTACAACTTGTTACTTGGAAGAAGTTGGTTTTATTCTATGACTGTCGTTGCCTCGTCAGTTTTTCGATGTGTTCAATTTCCTCACCAGGAAAAAATTGTCACTGTTGATCAGTTGGATTTCTGCACGACCAATGCTCGCGTTCCCGCTACCAACAATATTCCTTTCTTGGGAGACCACAAGATCACGTATGAAAGTGTTGGTGTTGGCTTATTGAAATATTCTAGCCTCATGGGTACCTTCCCTACACCACTTCTACCGACTACACATCATATTGCCACCATCGATATGATTTCGACCGTGGCTTATCAATCTTTGGAATCATCTGACTCTTGGATTGTATCTTGTCCTTTGGAATTCGATGCACTAAGTGACACCATGCCACTTAGTCCAGCCGAAATGTCATACGTTTCTACCTAATCCGCTTCTCCCTCATCAGATGCCCAACATCTATTGGAATTTGACAGTTCCTCGATGCCATCATGGTTGAGTTCCTTGTCATCTGCGATCGACTACATTTCCCCAACTTTTCCTTCGGATGAATATATTTCGGAAATGTTTCGCATGGACAAGTTACCTTGGGATAATAACCATCATCGATCCTCTTTTCTTCCCCCTCGTGAAGAAATTCAGGAATATATACCATCTATCTCCCCTCCTGGTGTTGATTTTTCATCATCTCCCATGCTTTCAACTTCCGACGATTTGGAACCGATAGTGGACATGGTGATTTCTTCGGTAGGATTATTGGAGCCTGATATCCTTACTCCTATCACGACCCTTGATATATGTTCCTTCTCGAGTTATTATCTTCCATCCAGTGAAGATCTCCTGGAGGCCATGACCACATTTTATCCTTTGACATGGTACCTTTCCAGAGAATTATCCTCTTGGAAGCCATGAGCATAGTTTCTCTTCTCTGTGGCAATCTCGTTAAAAAATGAAATAGAGGCCATGAGCATAGTTCTTTTCCTGTGTCAAGCTCATTAAAAAATGAAACAATCACCTCTCTTGAACCTTATTTTCATCCACCCTTCTCCTTTTTCTCCTCTACTAGAGAACTTGGTGACGACCTCAGAGCCGGTGAATGAATCGAATCTTGGAGGGCATGTCTCCAGCCTTTGATGATCTTTCTGGAGTTAAGCCACTAGCTTTCAAGCCGGGGGCATACCGAGCTTAGTCTTTGTTCTTTCTCGTGCTTGTAAATACATGAGAATGCATCTGGGTAGACTTTTATCTCTTTTTCGGACCTGTATGGATACACGAAAAAGGAACCCCCTGGAGTCTCCTTTAAACTATTTTCAAACTCTCTAAACATGAAAAGATTGCCGAGTGATCTTGCTTCCTTTCCCACTCGTTAAATGGTTTGAAAGGGCGTATTTCGAGTGATAATTTGTCTCTTTTTGGGCCTCGCGAGACTAACATTACGAAAAAGGACAACACTGGAGTCATCTTTAAGTCCTTTTCAGACTCTCTAAACATGAAACGATTACCGAGCGACCTTGTTCTCTTCACGCTCGTTAAATTATTTGAAGAAAACTTCTGTTGAGCAATAGTTTATCTCTTTTTCGGTCTCGTCAGACTACTTTACAAAAAAGGAACTGAGAGAGTTCTCTTTTAAGTGTTTTTCCAGACTCTATAATCATGAAAAACCTTCGAGTTTTCTGTCTTTGGACTCGCTAAACAAAACATCGACAGGCCCATATGGGACCTAACCCTTACTTCTTCCAGTTCGTTAAACAGAGGAAGAGGAATTTAATGAAGGTGAGTTATATCGAGCATGTGTTATCCTCCTCGAGCTCGTTAAATTAAAAAGAGGTACTCGTCTATCTGGATGGGGGGAAATTTGAAAGAAGAAAGCCAAGCAGTTTTTTTGAGAACATTACCAAGTAACTCTTAGAGTCACCCTTGAACACGACACTTTTTTTTTCCACACATTATAATCTGCTAAACCTCTATACTGAGCCAATCCTTTGAGTTTCTTTCACTCCTTTGGGTCACCTGACGTAAGTCACAGCATCCACTGCATCGTCAAGTTTTGGTCCATGTCATGTTTCTGTTGTTGTGCCTCAGTGTTCAAGGGAAGTATCTGCCTCGAGAGTAAGCCATCACACAAATATCTTGTCTCAATACCCATGTCATTCCATGTTCATTTGATCTACCAATTACATCTCTATGTCTATTTTGTTTCATTGATGGGGGATACATCAAGGCCCTCCTTCGATGAGTCTATTCCTGTTGACTTGAACACATTATCCAGGAACTAGAATTAGAAACCAGTTAGTACTTTGGGACCTGCATGCCTCAATGGCAGACCTCCTCACATTCGACAATGGGTTTACCTCATTGACCTCTGATCGGATGATTCCACGGATGTTCGAATTCATCTCATCCATTCACATTCGTTGGAATGTACTAGGGTACCTTGGGAATCATTAACATTAATGGTGATCTCCCTCGTGCTTGTTAACGGTTTACATCATTGACCGGTAATCAAGTGGTTTCTTCCATGTTCAACATCAGGACATCTATTCACATGGTTAGATTCGTACTACATTGGGATCGGTAAGAAGACCCTGGGTTGAGACATCACTCTGATACGTACTTTGCCCAGGTTGTGAAGGAGTTTCTCTTGAACAATGACACATATACTGTGACATAGATCCACTTTGTATTGGTCGTGGCTATGTCTTGTCATCTCGTAGATCCACTGTGTATTCTTCGTGGCTACGATCAGTTTAGGTCATAAGAGTATAGATACATAGTGTATTTTCAGTGGCTATACCTTTTTATCAATACAATTATGGATCCACAGTGTATTTTATGGCGGCCATATCTTGCAAGTCTTGATCACCCAAGCATAGGTATGCCTGCCTTGGGTTTGAAACATGTCATAATATTTGTTGGATGTTTGTGTGCAGCTTTTGTCAGGTTCTCTACATCTATACCCTTGCTTGAAAGTCTACAAAGAATTTCATTTATCATTTCCTATCTTCTAACTTCATACTTTGGGGGGCAATTTGTTACACATCAAAAATACTCACTTTGATAGTGTCGCAAGTGTCGTCATTACAAAGGTCGCAAGTGTCGCATTTTGCTCACAAGTGTCGCAAGTGTCAGGGAAGCATACTGCCATAATGCCTATGTCGTGCCTGTAAATGACATCAAGAGGACACTTGGCACATGTCAAACACTTGATTTAGAAGAGGAGGAAAGGTTAACTGGGCTCATGAAACTTTTGCCATCTGAAAACACTCAAAAAACTAAGTTTTTGGAGGGGAGTGCTCCCTTATAACTATCTCAGGAGTGTTGGCACCTGCCCATAATCCATTAGGGAGCATTATAGCACTGCATCAACCCTTTTGCAGGAGCACTCCTATCCTCAGGAGTGTTGGTGCTCCCCTATACACTACTAGGGAGCATTATAACGCTCTGAGTGCCCTTTTGAGGGAGCGCTACCTATTCTCGGCAGTAGTTAAGTTGTTGAGATGAATGGGGGAAGGATCCTTTCATTCTTGGAAGGCAGTTGGATTCGAATCCCTAGTCTAGCCATGATCTTAGGGCAGATCCTCAACTGAAGGAGGCAAATCCTCAACTTCCCCAAGGATATCTCGAGTGGTTAAAGCCTCTCCAAGGCTATATAAGCAAGCTTTCTAATGGTGAAAGGGGACTAAAAAAGGGAGAATCACACCAAACTTATGATCCTATAAGTGGTGCTGGAATAAAGGTGATTTGGAAGAAAGAGACCTATGATCTCATAGGGATCTGGGATCTATTTCGAGACTTCGAGATTTGTGGTTTTTTTCTCGTGGAAACATGCCTAATCTATCCCGAAGTATTGAATTCGTGAGATCTACGACTCATGTTGCACGATGTGATCTATGACTAAGATCCACTCTGCGTTGGTCAATAATTACTACCCAAGAACATTGATTGATGGTTCTCGTTCTTTTGTGCGAAGATCCAACGACTAGGATTTTATCTCCTTTGTCATCCACTTCTCCTCTTGTCTAGGTTTGATCCAATGACCCATATCGTTTCCCATAGCCAATCCAAAGGCTATTGTGGTTTCTCCTCCTCTATGATTCTGCTCCCCTTCGACAAAGGAATTCGCTCAAGGTTTTCAAAGGCTTTGCCTTTGATCTCTCCTCTCTAGGGCCAACTCCTTGGCCTCTGCTTGCCTTCTATGACACACTACACCTCCTGAGATTATTCAACACTTCAACCAAGTGTGGGGGCACCCCTTTCGCTTCTCCCTCCTGAGCTTGGAACTTGTGATAAGTTTTTTGGCGCAGTCCTTTCGCTTCTCTCCTAAGCTTACAACTCTTCAAACTTCAAAGGGATCAACCCTTTGTTCTCCCAAATAACTTCTTATACCCTCCTGGAAGTCCCGCTCTTCCACTTGATCTTATGAACATAATCAAAGTGTTCTGTCAACGCTCTCCTAGAACTTTTTTCTCTTCCTCCTAAGATTTACCAACACTTTGACAAATTGTTGGCTTCATGCACTCTTTGCAATTGCTCTCCTGAGTCCTGGACTTTACAGAATCACCTACGCACTACTTTCACTTACTCTTCCTTGAGATTTTACGCTCCTATGAGTGTAGGCACACTCGTTGCACTCGCTCTGTGCACTCCTTGCACTAGCCTTCTATTGAGCTTTTACACTGCTCTAAGTGTAGGTGCACTCCTTGCGCTCACTCTGTGCACTCCTTGCACTATTCCTTCTCAGCTTGTAACTAGTTCTGGTGTGCCCACCTGGAATGCTCCTCCTGAACTCGAAACTGAGTTCTTGCACACTCCTTGTGTTGGATTATCAGAGTTCTCACTAACTCAGCATTGCACTCCTTGCACTACCTTGAGAGCCCAGAACAATCAGAAATTAACAAAGATAGGGAATTCTATCTATTTCTACAAAGGGAACATTTATATACTCATGGAATTCATAAACATTCAGAAAAAAAAAAAAAAAAAAAAAAAAAAAA
>ML787561.1:36101-66025 GCA_009831015.1 Picea engelmannii
AATCATTCACAGAGAATACATATAGATATTCATATGCAGGGAAATTTGTTTTTCTATTAAATATGAATACTTTTTACAAGAGTTTACAATGGTTACTGTTATCACACAGTTTATAGTTAAGCTAAAAGACGGATGAAAGGAGGTCAAACTGGCGTAACTGAACCAATCCGACCACTGTCACCTCAATGGGAAGGTTCTTTCTATTTAGGGAGGTAAGGCCTAGGGGAGACGTCCCCATTGACCTGGGGTTTTGAGAAGGAAAAAGGGCCTAAAAGGGCTCAGTGATAGTATTTCCCCTCACAAGTCACCACCTGATCATAAAGTCTGGCTTAATAGCCAATAAAGATAAAATATAACCGAAAGTAGTAACCAAGAAGAGTACATGCCCGAGACAAAGCAACAAAGAAACTATACATGTGCAAGTTTACTTGCTGGTTAGTACTTCATATAATCAATGAATTTATGATAATAAGAAATTGAGCAATAATATTGACGAAGTAAATCAATGTTTGTATAATAGCAACAATTACAATATCACTTCTCAATAAATGCTAAATAAACTTTGGCATTCAATGTAACAATATCAACACTTTAGAAACAATGCCTTAACCAGTCATTCAATTGCTTTAAAGGTAAAATGAATGCTGCACAAAGGTGTTTATAGCACAATAAGGTGACAACAACAATAGGGTTAGTAAGATTAGTCTAGGCTTTGGTTAGTAAGAGTTAGAGTTTGTCCAAAGTTTAGAATTTTTTTGTGATCAAGTTACTCAATACAAGAGGTCCTAGACCAATGCGCTACTAGGGCATATGGAGTCAAAAGAGGCTGCAAAGGTTGAAGGACTAAATGATAATGAAAAGACTAAATACAAGAAGGTTGGATGTTGAGGTGTTGCTAGAGCAAGGCCTCAACAATGAAACCCTAGGGGAGAAAGGCTCACTAAGGTGTAGAAATCCTAGGCCTTAATGCTTTCTCCTCCTTCTTTAGCTTTTTCGAAAGATGAAATTGGCTAGCTTGAGTAAGAGTTCATAGGGCTAAATACAAGATATTTAGAAGGTGAAGTGTTGGTAAGCCATGGCTTCATGAAACAAACCTTAGGGGAAAATGACTCATCAAGGTGTAGAAACCCTAGGCCTTGATGCATCTTCCTCCTTCTTAGCTCAATAATAAGAAAAAATGGTTAGCTTAGAAGAGTAGAGATAGAGTGTTGCTATGGCAAGGCTCTATCTTACTTCAGCAAAATCAAAATAGCTCTTAACTTGGTAGGGACATGAGACAAGGACCTTAGCATGTGCTTGTCACCTAGGGTTTTAATGCAACAAATTATAATAACAAATGCAAGTAAATAATACTATAACCATTCAATCAAGAAGTGTTGTAGAAATTCACTTACATAAACCATTCATTCTAGTAGCCAAACCCTAGTTGTAAACCTTCCACCAAGAACAAATGCCAAAATAGTCCAAAAATAGTCTCCTTCAAAAAGTTCACCTCACAATTTCAGCCAAAACCCTAGAGTAGGGTGCAAATTTCAAACCTCACTAATGAGTGAGCGAAATATGATCCAAAAAAAGAGAGTTTTTCTCTCTTACTTATACAGTACAAATGACCTTAATTAAAATTTAAGTCATCCAAAGGCCAACAAGGCCAAAATACACAATAATATTGTTTTACATTAAAATGTTATAAACTAAAACCCTAATCAAGCAAAAGCAAGATGTCATACCCCTTCTAGGGTGACGTTATCCCTTTCTAGGGAAAATTCAACCTCCTGGAGAAAAATGTTAGCCATCCTTGGGCTTCTCCAACCAAACACATGTGCCAAAATTCCATGTATGTCTACCAAAACATCCATGAAGCTGGATAATGTCATGAACCTCCTAGGTGATGTCATGGGCCTTCCAAGGCCAACATTCCAATGAAGAGGGTGTTAGAATATAGAAGATTGTGCTCGTTTTACCATTGACGATACCCTCGTCACCCAACCATAGGCCAAAGCCACCCTTCGAGCACCTTGACGTTGACAGAGAAGAGAATCCTGGTAGAAATCCAATAGCCAAGAGAGGCTAATGCACCAAGCAAGAATAGAAACCAAGTTGATCAGATGATCCCACCCAGAGGCTAGCGCACACCTTCCTAGAGACTTGCGCACAAGCTGGTACTGTACCTGTGCATATCCAGTTCTCTCTGCAATTGCTGAGATGTGAATAATGAGAAATGGCGCCCTGTATTTATAATAGTCTGGGCAGTTTTACTGGGGCCGAATTCTCCTTCTGGGTACTAATAAATTCATTTTAAATACATTTCTGCAGCCAACAACTTGTCTAGGGTTTCCTTCATTTCTTTGCTTCCTTCCATAATATTCTAATCTCGTCATAGGTCACAATAGAGGTTCATACCTCCCGAAGCTACCATAATATTAACATTCCCTCCTAGCTAGGGAGGTATGGTCTTGAGCACAACAGACCATTCAACTAGTAGCATCACGAGCACCGTCATTATTATCCAATTGGATAATCTCCTATGACAAATGGTACAATATCAATTGATAGAACACACCTGTGTTTATTCAAGGTAGTACACAACTACTCAAACCGTGACACATAGTCATAAACAATGGAACAAATCCACCACAGTAGTATATCTCTACTGTTTGGAGACAGGCAGCCTCCATAACAATCATCCGATGCCAACCTTCACATAAAAATATTGTTAAAACCAACTGAATCATCTAGGCCAATCTTTCACTCAAGTCTGTGAGATATGAAAGAATATTTTCCCTTAGTATAGAACATCAACAATGGACTATCTGCCCTATTCTTCTCAAACAAGGAAGAAGGATTGTTTCTGATTTCTGAGCCTGGACCATTCCTCACCCTGGGCCATTCTTCCTACACTAATCAAAGTGCACCCTGGACAGAATGTATAAACCCTAAGGAATGTTTGAGTCTGGACCATTCCCCACCCTAGGCTATTCCTCCTACACTAATCAAAGTTCACCCTGGAGAGAATGTATAAACCCTAAGGAATGACTGTCCCTGATTGATGAGCCTAGACCATTCCCCACCCTGGGCCATTCCTCCTACACTAATCAAAGTGCACCCTGGAGAGAATGTATAAACCCTAAGGAATGACTGTCCAGACCATTTCCTGTGTTAACCACAAGAGGAAAAGACGGTCCTATATCAACCTCCAAAACAGACCATTCCTCATGTTAACCACAATGAGAAATTGTTGTCCAGTGAGGCGAGCCAGTCTTCTTGAGTAACCCTGAAGAAGAGAGGCTGCCCTAGACCACTCCCCATGTTAAACACAATGGGAAGTCATTGTCTATGATACATAAGCAATCAGACTACCTCCCATGTTAACCACAATGGGAAGTATTGTCCGTCAAAAATCTCAATCCACTTTCCGAACAGGAAAGAATCTGTCCAATCTGGATTATTTTTCAATTACAAAGATAAATAATATTTTCAGTGATCCCTCCTAATCTGGAGAGTCATTTAGTCACAAAAATAAATGTTTTCAATAATATGTTTAGTGTTTTCTCCTAACTTGGAGAGTCTTCCCTTTCAGCTAAGGGAGTTATTTCCACGATCCCCATCTTCTCTCAGAAATATGCAAACTTAATTCTAGATAGAGGTTTTGTCAGGATGTCTAATGTATGCTCATCAGTGGGGATATACTTGAGCTTAACCTCTCCTTCCTGGGCTTTATCTCAAATAAAGTAGTATTTGATATCAATGTGTTTCGACCTTTCATGAAACACTGGATGTTCTCATAATCTTATACAACTCTGATTATCACAATATATTATGGTCGATTCTAGAATCTGATCAAATAAATCGAAGATTAACTTCCTTAGCCATACTGCTTCTGTGCATGCTTCACATGATGCCATATACTCTTCTTCTGCTGTGTTGAGTGTGACAGACTTTTGTTTCCTTCTGCCCCGAGATATCATAGCGGAGCCCAAGCTGAAACACATACCCGAAGTGCTCTTTCTGTCTTCTGCACTTCCTGCCCAATCAAAGTTTGTGAATCCATGAAGTTTGATATCACTGGATGCAGTATATCTCAAGCCATAGTTTATTGTCCCATGAATATATCTTAGGACATGCTTTGCAACTATCTAATGCTCTTGTCTAGGTTCCACCTGGAACTGACTTAATGTATTTACAGCAAAGCAAATATTTGGTCGATTATTTACCAAATACATCAATGATCCAATTAGTTGTCTATATAGATATGGATCTACTGGATTGGAATCTGGGACTTTCACTTTTCTTATATCTGCATTCATAAGAGTGTCCATGGACTTACAGTCCATCATTCCAAACTTCTAAAGGATCTTTATTGTGTACTTTCCTTGTCCAAGGAATACTTCACCACGCTTCTGCCATACTTCTAGTCACAAGTAATAATGCATGAGACCTAGATCTTTCATATCAAATTCAGAGGCTAATTTATTCTTGCACCGGATAATGAGAGATTCTTCACCTGTTATGAATAGATCGTCAACATATAATAGTAGAATCACAGGTGCGTTATCCATGACTTTGTAATAAAGGTTTGGATCTGCATGACTCTTGGAGAAACCAAGTCTTGTTAGATAGATGTCCATTCTGGTGTACCAAGCCCTTGGAGCTTGCTTGAGCCCATATAGAGTTTTCTTCAATATTCAAATGTGAGTGTCTCTAGAATGTACCTTGAATCCTTGAGGTTGTTCAATATACACTTCTTCTTCAATAGCTCCATTGAGGAAGGTTGTCTTTACATCCATTTGATGTAGATTCCATCCCATGGAAGCGGCAAGAGATATGATAGATTTGATGGAGGTATACCTAGCCACTGGAGCAAAGGTTTCATCATAATCTTCTCCCTCCTTCTGGGAGAACCCTCTGGCCCTGAATCTTTCCTTGTATTTATCCACGCTTCTCTCTACTGCATGTTTGATCTTGTATACCCATTTTGAGGTTACCACTGATTTTTCTTTAGGTCTAGGTATAATTTCCCATACTTCATTTTTCATAATGGATTGACGTTCTTCCGCCATAGCTTCTTTCCATTGTCCCTTTTGGACTGATTCTTCAAATGTGGTAGGTTCTTCATCTAGAATATTCATCATGTATGTTGCATAACTTGAGAATCTTTTCGGTCTTTTACTCTTCCTGGATGTTCTTTCTGGAACCTTGATTCTTTCTGTGTCTTGTAATGTAGCTTCAATCCAAGATGGTAATTTCTTGGTCTTTGGTATGATATCTGAATCAATGTTCTCGCATGGCTCCATAGGATGATCAGGTTAATCCTTTTCTTTATTTTCATTTTATGTGTTTTCTTCATTAGGTTCTTCAAGTTCTTCTTCTTTTATAATTTCTTCGATGGATTTTCTTAAGGCCATCCTTTCATTGAACATTATGTCTCTGCTAACTTCTATCTTGTGTTGTTCTGGAATATATATTCTATATGCTTTGGAGGAATCACTGTATCCCACAAATATCCCCTTCTTTCCTGAGGGTTCTATTTTATTCCTTTTGTCTTTGGAAATATGAGAGTAAACTGGACATCCAAATATTCTTAGGTTGTCCACGTTAGGTTTCTTACCTGAGAAGGATTCTTCTGGTGTCATGTCCTTCAATATACTATGAGGGCTTCTGTTCTATACATATATTTCCATCATTGCTGCTTCTCCCCATAGAAACATGGATAGACCTTGATCATTCAATAAGGCTTTTTCTTCAATAGATCTATTCTTTCTTTCTGCTACATCGTTTTGTTGAGGATTATGAGGAACAATCAGATCCCTCCTAATCCCTACCGATTTGCATAATGAAACAAACTCCTTCGAGGTGTATTCTCCTCCATTATCTATTCTTAATGTCTTGATCTTCTTGTTCATGAGGTTTTCTATTTCTTCCTTGAATTCTTGGAACTTGTTGAATACTTCATCTTTTGATTTCAGTAGGTATAGCCACGTCTTTCTTGAATAGTCATCTATGAGATTACGTAGTAAAGAGATCCTTCTAGATATATGAATGGCATTGGACCACAAACATTTGAGTGTATTAGATATAGGATTTCCTTGGATATGTTGTTGTTGCTTGGGAATGGTTTCTTGATATTCTTCCCAAGGGCACATCCCTTGCAGATTCCTTCATGTGTAGATTTCAATTCTGGTATTCCTTCAACCATTTTTTTGAGAAAAGGTAATCCTTGATAATTGATATGAGTATACCTTCTATGCCAAAGCTCATTAGGGTTGACTTCATCATGTACTAGAGCTTCTTCATTTTGTTCTAGTAGTCTATACATATTTCCTTCACAACTTCCAATAACCCTAGCATCCTCTATGCTGGAATTCTTATGCCATGATAACACCTTTCCATCCATGAAGGCTATTATGTTTCCTTTGTCTTCTAAACATGATATTGATACAAGGTTCTTTTCTAAACTAGGTACATATAAAACATTTCTTAAGTGAACATGATTACCTGATTCCAACTTGACGGAGGCTTGTCCAAATCCTTCGACAGGGTAAGTCCTTTTGTCTCCAAGCTCCACATTGTACGATTTATTTCTCTCATTTAGATTTGAGAGTCTGGCTTGATCTCCCATCATGTTCCTAGAAGCTCCACTATCGATTATCCACTTGTCATCTTCGATCGTCCAAGTAAGTGCTGAGTAGTGTAAAAGACTGATTATTTCACACATGTCTTCGGTTGACTGGTAAATAGTCATGCCTTGATCCAAAACTTCAACTTCATCATTTCTGTCTTCTGAGAGAGCCAAGAGGTGCGCTGAGTTAGGGTGCATCTGAATATATTCTTCTTGAGAGAGATGCTCCATCACAAGGTGTCGGATCAAAGATTTAGGGTTTCTGCATCTGCTTCTGCTAGCAACCCTAGCTGCAGTGTTTTGGAAGTTGCTCCTGCTAGTAAACCTAATGGTAGTTCCTCAGCGAGATCAATATCCTAGCGGCTATGTTTCCTTCCAGTCTTTTAGGCTAAATGAAGGGGGTGTGGGCCCATAACCTATTAGAATATAGAATATTGTGCTCGTTTCACCATTGACGATACCCTCGTCACCCAACCATAGGCCAAATCCACCTTCCGAGCACCTTGACCTTGACAGAGAAGAGAATATTGGTATCAATCCAATAGCCAAGAGAGGCTAATGCACCAAGAAATAATAGAAACCAAGTTGATCAGATAATTCCACCCAGAGGCTAGCGCACACGTTCCCAGAGAATTGCGCACAAGCTACTACTACACCTGCACAGATCCATTTCTCTCTGCAATTCCGTAGATGTGAATAATGAGAACTGGTGCCTTGTATTTATAGTAGTCTGGGTAGTTTTACTGGGGCCGACTTCTCCTTCTGGGTACTAATAAATTCACTTTAAATATATTTCTGCAGCCAACAACTTGTCTAGAGTTTCCTTCATTTCTTTGCTTCCTTCCGGAATATTCTAATCTCATCATAGGTCACAATAGAGGTTCATACCTCACAAATCTACCATAATATTAACACTCCCTCCTAGCTAGGGAGGTATGGTCTTGAGCACAACAAACCATTCAACTAGTAGTTACACGAGCACTGTCATTATTATCCAGTTAGTAATCTGCTATGACAACTGGTACAATATCAATTGATAGAACACACCTGTGTTTATTCAAGGTAGTACGGAACTACTCAAACCATGACACATAGTCACAAACAATGGAACAAATCCACCACAGTAGTATATCTCTACTGTCTAGAGACAGGTAGTCTCCATAACGATCATCTGATGCCAACCTACACAGAAAAATATTGTTAAAATAAACTGAATCATCTGGGCCAATCTTTCACTCACATCTGTGAGATATGAAAAAATATCTGCCCTTAGTATAGAACATCAACAATGGACTATCTACCCTATTATAGTCTACAAGGAAGAAGGATTGTTTCTGATTTCTGAGCCTAGACCATTCCTCACCCTGGGCCATTCTTCCTACACTAATGAAAGTGCACCCTGGACAGAATGTATAAACCCTAAGGAATGTTTGAGTCTGGACCATTCCCCACCCTAGGCCATTCCTCCTACACTAATCAAATTTCACCCTGGAGAGAATGTATAAACCCCGAAGGAATGATTGTCCCTGATTGATGAGCCTAGACCATTCCCCACCCTAGGCCATTCCTCCTACACTAATCAAAGTGCACCCTGGAGAGAATGTATAAACCCTAAGGAATGACTGTCCAGACCATTTCCTGCGTTAACCACAAGAGGAAAAGACGGTCCTATATCAACCTCCAAAATGGACCATTCCTCATGTTAACCACAATGAGAAATCATTGTCCAGCGGGGCGGGCCAGTCTTCTTGAGTAACCCTCTAGAAGAGAGGCTTCCCTAGACCACTCCCCATGTTAACCACAATGGGAAGTCATTGTCTATGATACATTAGCAATCAGAATACCTCCCATGTTAACCACAATGGGAAGTCACTGTCTGTTAGAAATCTCAATCCACTTTCCGAACAGGAAAGAATCTGTCCAATCTGGATTATTTTTCAATTACAAAGATAAATAATATTTTCAGTGATCCCTCCTAATCTGGAGAGTCATTTAGTCAGAAAAATAAAAAATTTCAATAATATGTTTCAGTGTTTTCTCCTAACTTGGAGAGTCTTCCCTTTCAGCTAAGGGAGTTATTTCCACGATCCCCATCTTCTCTCGGAAATATGCAAACTTAATTATGGATAGAGGTTTTGTCAGGATGTCTGTTGTCTGCTCATCAGTGGGGATATACTTGAGCTTAACCTCTCCTTACGAGGCTTTATCTCAAATAAAGTAGTATTTGATCTCAATATGTTTCGACCTTTCATGAAACACTGGATGTTCTGATAATCTTATACAACTCTGATTATCACAATATATTATGGTCGATTCTGGAATCTGATCAAATAAATTGAAGATTAACTTCCTTAGCCATACTGCTTCTGTGAATGCTTCACATGCTTCCATATACGCTACTTTTGTTGTGTTGAGTGTGAAAGACTTTTGTTTCCTACTGCCCCAATATATCATAGCGGAGCCCAAGATGAAACACATACTTGAAGTGCTCTTTCTGTCTTCTGCACTTCCTGCCCAATCAGAGTCTGTGAATCCATGAAGTTTGATATCACTGGATGTAGTATATCTCAAGCCATAGTTTATTGTCCCATGAATATATCTTAGGACATGCTTTGCAACTATCCAATGCTCTTTTCTAGGTTCCACCTGGAACTAACTTAATGTATTTACAACAAAACAAATATTTGGTTGAGGATTTACCAAATACATCAATGATCCAATTAGTTGTCGATATAGAGATGGATCTACTGGATCAGAATCTGGGACTTTCACTTTTCTTATATCTGCATTCATAGGAGTGTCCATGGACTTACAGTCCATCATTCCAAACTTCTGAAGGATCTTTATTGCATACTTTCCTTTTCCAAGGAATACTTCACCACGCTTCTGCCATACTTCTAGTCCCAAGTAATAATGCATGAGGCCTAGATCTTTCATATCAAATTGAGAGGCTAATTTATTCTCGCACCGGATAATGAGAGATTCTTCACCTGTTATGAATAGATTGTCAACATATAATAGTAGAATCACAGGTGCGTTATCCATGACTTTGTAATAAAGGTTTGGATCTGCATGACTCTTGGAGAACCCAAGTCTTGTTAGATAGCTGTCCATTCTGGCATACCAAGCCCTTGGAGCTTGCTTGAGTCCATATAGAGCTTTCTTCAATATTCAAACGTGAGTGTCTCTGGAATGTACCTTGAATCCTTGAGGTTGTTCAATATACACTTCTTCTTCAATAGCTCCATTGAGGAAGGTTGTCTTTACATCCATCTGATGTAGATTCCATCCCATGGAAGCGGCAAGAGATATGATAGCTTTGATGGAGGTATACCTAGACACTGGAGCAAAGGTTTTGTCATAATCTTCTCCCTCTTTCTGGGAGAACCCTATGGCCCTGAATCTTGCCTTGTATTTATCCACGCTTCTGTCTGCTACATGTTTGATCTTGTATACCCATTTTGAGGTTACCACTGATTTTTCTTTAGGTCTAGGTATAATTTCCCATACTTCATTTTTCATAATGGATTGATGTTCTTCCACCATAGCTTCTTTCCATTGTCCCTTTTGGACTACTTCATCAAATGTCGTAGGTTCTTCATCTAGAATCTTTGTCATGTATGCTGCATATCTTGAGAATCTTTTCGGTCTTTTACTCTTCCTGGATGTTTCTTCTGGAACCTTGATTTTTTTTGTGTCTTGTAATGTAGCTTCAAGACAAGCTGGTAATTTCTTGGTCTTTGGTATGATATCTGAATCAATGTTCTCACATGGCTCCATAGGATGATCAGGTTGATTATTTTCGTTATTTTCGTTTTCTGTGTTTTCTTCATTAGGTTCTTCAAGTTCTTCTTCTTTTATAATTTCTTCGATGGATTTTCTGAAGGCCATCCTTTCATTGAACGTTACATCTCTGCTAACTTCTATCTTGTGTTGTTCTGGAATATATATTCTATAGGCTTTGGATGAATCACTATATCCCATGAATATCCCATTATTTCCTCAGGGTTCTAGTTTATTCCTTTTGTCTTTGGGAATATGAGAGTAAACTGGACATCCAAATATTCTTAGGTTTTCCATGTTAGGTTTCTTACCTGAGAAGGATTCTTCTGGTGTCATGTCCTTCAATATATGATGAGGGATTCTATTCTGTACATATATTTCCATCATTGCTGCTTCTCCCCATAGAAACATGGATAGACCTTGATCATTCAATAAGGATTTTTCTTCAATAGATATATTCTTTCTTTTTGCTACATCGTTTTGTTGAGGATTATGAGGAATAATCATCTCCCTCCTAATCCCTACCGATTTTCATAATGAAATGAACTCCTTCGAGGTGTATTCTCCTCCATTATATATTCTTAATGTCTTGATCTTCTTGTTCGTGAGGTTTTCTATTTCTGCCTTGAATTCTTGGAACTTGTTGAATACTTCATCTTTTGATTTCAGTAGGTATAGCCATGTCTTTCTTGAATAGTCATCTATGAAGATTACATAGTAAAGAGATCCTTCTAGATATCTAACTGGCATTGGACCACAAACATCTGAGTGTATTAGATCTAGGATTTCCTTGGATCTATTGTTGTTGCTTGGGAATGGTTTTTTGATATTCTTGCCAAGGGCACATCCCTTGTAGATTCCTTCATGTGTAGATTTCAATTCTGGTATTCCTTCAACCATTTTTTTGAGAAAAGGTAATCCTTGATAATTGATATGAGCGTACCTTCTATGCCAAAGCTCATTAGGGTTGACTTCGTCATGTACTAGAGCTTCTTCATTTTGTTCTAGTAGTCTATACAGATTTCCTTCACTACTTCCAATAACCCTAGCATCCTCTATGCTAGAATTATTATGCCATGATAACACCTTTCCATCCATGAAGGCTATTATGTTTCCTTTGTCTTCTAAACATGATATCGATACAAGGTTCTTTTATAAACTAGCTACATATAAAACATTGCTTAAGTGAACATGATTACCTGATTCCAACTGGACGGAGGCTTGTCCAAATCCTTCGACAGGGTAAGTCCTTTTGTCTCCAAGCTCCACATTGTACGATTTATTTCTCTCATTTAGATTTGAGAGTCTGGCTTGATCTCCCATCATGTGCCTAGAAGCTCCACTATCGATTATCCACTTGTCATCTTCGATCGTCCCAGTAAGTAATGAGTAGTGTAAAAGAATGATTATTTCACACATGTCTTCAGTTGACTGGTAAATGGTCATGCCTTGATCCAAAACTTCAACTTCGTCATTTCTGTCTTCTAAGAGAGCCAAGAGGTGTGTTGAGTAAGGGTGCATCTGAATATATTCTTCTTGAGAGAGATGCTCCATCGCAAGGTGTTGGATCAGAGATTTAGGGTTTATGCAACTTCTTCTGCTAGTAACCCTAGCTGTAGTGTTTTGGAAGTTGCTCCTGCTAGTAACCCTAACGGTAGTTCCTCAACGAGCTCAATATCCTAGCAGCTATGTTTCCTTCCAGTGTTTTAGGCTGAATGAAGGGGGTGTGGGCCCATAACCTATTAGAATATAGAAGATTGTGCTTGTTTTACCATTGACGATACCCTCATCACCCAACCATAGGACAAAGCCACCCTTCGAGCACCTTGACCTTGACAGAGAAGATAATATTGGTAGCAATCCAATAGCCAAGAGAGGCTAATGCACCAAGCAAGAATAGAAACCAAGCTGATAAGATAATTCCACCCAGAGGCTAGCACACACATTCCCAGAGACTTGCGCATAAGCTGCTACTGCACCTGCAAAGATCTGGTTCTCTCTGCAATTGTTGAGATGTGAATAATGAGAATTGGAACCTTGTATTTATAGTAGTCTGGGTAGTTTTACTGGGCCGACTTCTCCTTATGGGTACTAATAAATTCATTTTAAATATATTTCTGTAGTCGAAAACTTGTCTAGGGTTTCCTTCATTTATTTGCTTCCTTCCAGAATATTCTAATCTCGTCATAGGTCACAATAGAGCTTCATACCTCCCGAATCTACCATAATATTAACAGAGGGCACAAACCCCCCTAGGTATAAGTCCACTTAGCTGCCTCTGGTGGATCCTTCTGCTCTTCCTTGGTGAAAACACTCTGCTCTGTCTCTGCCCCTTGCTAGGGTCTCAGCATCCATATGGTGGAATCTTCAGCCCTATGGAGGTCCAAACCAATCATCTCCCCATGTGTACCTATCCAATGTGGTACCTATTTGTCAGGCATAGATCCTGAACATCAACAGATACACCCTCCATGGGATAATAAGTCACAGGGATCATAGCAATGTCAATCACATCTAATCATCAATATTATTAAACATGTGCATAAAACCCTCTTTACCCCAATCAAGTGCTCAAAGACATTATAGAAATCTGCATTGCAAGTTTGGAGGAAGTGACAGTGCGTCCTATTGGGCTAGTGTCCACTGGAAGAGGGATGTTTCTGGAAAGGATTAAATCCAATTCATGTAAGTGGGTGAGGTGGATGGGGTTGGGAAAAGGGTGAAGTGATAGCAAGGATGTCTTATCGGTGGGTGCCTCTATAGAGGGTGAGCTGCACTTGTCATGGATGAAAATGTTTCTAACCCCATTCATGCCTTTTATATTTATTCTTTTTCTTTCAAGAAGCTAGTCAGAGGACACTGACCTGGCTTGGTGACCAATGGTGGCAATGTTAGCCACAAACATTTCATGGAAATGAGAAGGTTGGTTTGTGATGAGACCCCCTTTCTCTTGGTTATGCCACCAAGAGCCACTACCCTAGCATGGTGACTAGATGATGGTAGTGTCATACCGCTAGATGCTCATGGACCTAATAGGTTGGCTCGTGATGAGACCCCCTATCC
The DNA here is from genome assembly GCA_009831015.1 of Picea engelmannii. Lineage (NCBI taxonomy): Eukaryota > Viridiplantae > Streptophyta > Pinopsida > Pinales > Pinaceae > Picea > Picea engelmannii. The sequence continues at coordinate 49,564 of ML787561.1, forward strand.
TCTAACCTGGTATTTTCTTATTGTTTTTTATCTTTTTATTGCTTTTTCTTTCAAGAATCTAGTCAGGGGACATTGCCCTAGCTTGGTGACTAGTGGTGGCAATGTTAGCCACAATCCTTTCACGGAAATGAGAAGTTTGACTCGTGATGAGACCCCCTTTCTGTTGGATATGCCACCAAGAGCCACTACCCTGGCGTGGTGACTAGATGTTGGTAGTGTCATACCGCTAGATACTCATGGACATAATAGGTTGGCTCGTGATGAGACCCCCTATCCCTCAACTAGGTCTTGTTTTATTATATTTTATGGGTCCCTCTGTTTCTTGCTGAGAAGATTTTTATTGCTTTCTTGGGGATCCCTTAGCAAATCATATTGAGGTTTTATTCTTAGGCTTTTATCGTCATTTTCTTTTACCCTCCAGGACCTTTAGCCCATTCTTCCAACAAGGTGGGGTAAAACCCCTAAATAATTGGCCAACCCTATGCCCAGACCATTGTAATGGGATGGACGGGCATGAAGTAAGATGGAAAGTGGTATGTATGATGGGAATGGACTATGACTTTTCAGAAGTCCCCCCAGTGGCAACTCAAAACCTATGGGCACAAACTTGCTAGGGCATCCTGTCATTCCCCCAGACATGGTCAAGTGGAAAAGTATAAGATCCAAGCACCCGTTAGAAACAAAAGGAATTAAATGCACATATTCAAAGGTTTTGAGTATCAGAGTGAAACATACCATGATACCCAAATTCATTACCTCATGGAGCAAGAACCATCTCTGATACAGGACCAAGCCAAAGGTGATGGATGTTGTTGTTGTTGCTGACAAAATGGAGGCGCTGAAAGGGAGTAACGATGAGCTCTCCAGGGCCATGCTCAAGTTGATCTGGCTCTTGGTACTCCATGTCTAGGACCTGTGGGCCTCGAGACATAATCTCCTGGTTATCCCTAAAAGTGGGGGATAACAGTTACAAGACTAAACTACAACAGAGTTTCAATTCTTCTCTCCTCTACTCCCTCTCTCTTGAGATCTATTCTCTTCTCATTCTCTTCTCATGCATTCAAATGCCTTATTATTTAAATACCTTGATCTTTTTACAAAAGAGGGGCTTCTTGAGCCTTCCTTCACCTACTACATTAAATTACAATTAATTTACGACTCATTTCCTTGTCAGCCATTAAAGGCGACTTGCATACAGCTTGTACATATACAATGGCTCTACCCTCCTCAAGAATTTACAACATTAATTACATTAAATTTGATATTTAAACCCAAAATGAGAAAGATGGCACTTCTCTCTCCTTGGGATCTTCTCCGTTCATGCGAGCTGCTACACTAGTTACTGATGTGTTGTTGAGTAGGAGCGATGCTCTTGCATAAAAATGCTAAAAATAATCCTCGCATGATATTACAGTATGGATACTATGGTTTTCATAAATTATAAAATGTTCTCAATCATAAAACAATATAAGTACGATGTACTTATCAAGAATAAGTTATTTAGTAGAAATTGTATGATATCTTATGGTTTTTAAAATTGTTTTTGGTAATATTCTAGGAGATGTGACAATCTATTTCACATAATCACTAGATCTAATTATCGAGCTACAAACATATACACCATAGGTTTTTAATTTCCTATAACATTTTAAAGCTATAATATAACCAGAGTTATATTCAACTTTCACAGTAGTGTAGTACACAACAACTTGCAATTACTCTCTGTTAATTTTCATTTTATGTCTTTTTCTTATAATTTCCTTTGAAATATACCAGTTGTTATCACTGAAAATCATCTGCAACATTGCACACAATGATTGAAGAAAGATATCAATTCCAACAACAATTAGTGCACCTACAACACCAAAATCCATCAAAAAGGAAAAAAACTATATACTTGGTTCAAAAATAAAAGTGTGCAAATTCATGAAAGGAAGCGCACACATAGCGCGCAGAATGCACAGGCTAACACAACCATCAATGAGAACTATGCACAAGATGCACGAATGTCTATGAGAAAACCCACTCACTTCTCATGAACGACACATTTATTAATCTTTCCGGCCTCTCAACCACTTCTAGTCTAACCCCCAACATGATTTGACACTGAGACATGAACGAAATCTAGCTTTGAGGCTGGTCAAGGGATATGAAGTGCCCTAAAAGGCCCTTTGTTCACACTATGAACCAATTATATCTTTCCATGAATGGACACTATAAATATGTGCCATGAGTGTGCTATAAAAGTAATAACTTTAAGGTATTGTTGTGCTATAAGATTTCTTCTTGAAGAATCCTCTTTTCTCTTGGAATCATTCAAGCACTATAGCAAGGGCCATTCCACTCACCTCTTGAGAGGATTGGAATTGTATTTCTTCACCATTGTCACTTTCTATTACATGAAGAGAAGAGATCTCTATTAGAGAACCCAATAGCCCCCCCAAGGAGGAAGAGGGGATTCATAGGTCCCTGCCTTTCTCTACGGTGTTTAGCCTATCAATATATTGATCAATTGGTAGCTATATGATGGCCATTTTTTGTTTTTCATGGTTCTAGCTCTTGCAAGCTTCTCTAACATTTATTTCTTCTATTTTTTAGTTTTATTTCATTGTTTCATGTGTATTTGGTTATCTAATGAAATCACAAACCTCTGTCTTGTTTAGCTGACTTAACTAAACATGCAAGTGTTGTGTTTTTGCTCACCCATATGGAAAAACCAACACAATAGATTGGCGTCCATACTAGGCATCGATATCAAATTCCTCCCTATTTAAGTCTTGAGAGCACTTCTTTCTAATTGTTTTGATATGTAGGTACCAAAACTGGCCTATTCTAGCATTCCAAAGTCCAAATTCAAAGCCAAGGGAAGATAATTTCACTTGGAAATTTATTTCCTAACACATGACAGGAAGTGTGTGGATTTCAAGGCACAGACAAGCGCACTCTGCACACTGTGCGTGTGGAATCCTTCATTATTGTGCACATTCTTCACCCTCTATGCCCCTATCAGAACTACATCCTGCACATAAGTTCATTTTTTGCAAATTGTAAGGGTTTTTTTGAGTGGTTTGAGGGCCCCTAAGTTTCAGATTTTAATTTCCTGCACTTTGTAAGGAAACCACACTTCACTTAGAGTCCTTTCTCACAAGAAAGGTTAGCTAACATAAGCACATAGGGGTAAGACGAATCACTATTCTTGTCTTTGCTTCATTGTCACATGGATGAATCATTTGGCATTTAAAATTTTGAGTTGAAGTTATTTCTTTTTCAAACAGAATCAATTAATTCGGGACTAGAAATCAATTTTAACCCTCAAGTATGCTCTTCCCACGCACCCAAGTGTTATCTAGAGAATCAAAAAAGGTTCTTGAAAGAAAATTTCATCTCCCAATCATTAGGAGAGGACAAAGCCCCCCTAGGGTACCTCTTAGTTTTGGAAATCATCTTAAATCTTTGTAAGGGCCCATACATGCCCACATGTTTGCAATCTTAGGAGAGTTTCTAAAATCCTTATTAGTTTAGACAACACTCTAGGAAAGTTTAAAGATCACGTAACAGGCCATTACATTCCCACATGTATACAATCCTAGGATAGTTTCAAAAGCTTTCTTAATATATACAACATTCTAGAGAGTTTAGAGGATTTGTAAGGATCCATATGTCCACATTGCTAGTTCTTTAGGGATTTAAATATTCCACAAGGTTGTACCAAATAAATATAGTAATCTAGGTAAGAAGATTTGTAAGGACCACATGAATTCCACATGCTACAATCTCACACTTAACTTATTAAAAATCTTTTGCACACTTTTCACTTTCTTAAACACAAAACCACTCATCACACACATAATTTCTATTAGAATAGTGGAGGTCAAAGTAGGATCTCTTTTTTAGTACTCACAAATTACTTCAAAGGAAATCTGAAAGATTCGATTACTTCTTTATAAATTATCCACACCAATTTAATTCAAACGAGGTTGGTCCATGACCCCAATCTCTCAACCCACCACATCTAAAAATTTTCTAAGAACCCATTAAATTTTCCTCCACAGGAGGTGCCAAAATAAAGTTTCTAGTCTAGGTAAGATCTCAAGGGTAGGCATCCAAATAACCTCCCGTTATCAAATTTTCAAATTTTGAAACAATAGTAGTTGAGAATAGGGATCTTTTAAGTCCTCCAAGTTAAGTGTTCCTATACCATAAGGCATGGAGATACCCATGAAGGGTCGAAGGCCGAGGTCCGGTTATTTTGCACATCCCTTCTTGATTCAACCAACTCTTGTGAGGGTATCCAGCTCGTGACCCATTTCTTAGGCCGAAAATATAAATGTCGCACTTTGACCGAGGTACTTAGTGGTGAAACATAGGATATCTACCCAGGTGGCAGTTGTGGGATGCAATCGCACCTTGATCATATTTTGTGTGGCTATTGGGAAATATCACCAGCTCTTTTGGAATATGCACCTTCTACCCCTCATTATAACTAATTACTTCAACCTTCACTAGTTCCTCTTCCAGTGGCTTCAGACCCCACTATTGAGTGCTATTGGAAGGCCCAGTGTTAAATTGAGAGGAAGGATGATAGGTCTTTTAGGACGCGAGCATTTTTCTTTTATTTTTTTGCCCCACGTGGAAAAAATCCACCTATCCACATGCTTGTTTACTTTATAGTTGATTTATGTATGATGTTCATTTGATTACATGCAATTGAGAGTTATACTATTTTGTGAAGGTCAAAAGATCTTGTTCATTTATTTCTCTCTTGTCACCATTTGCACACATTCATTTTTCTAGTCAGAACCATAGGGGAACCACAGAATCCCCGTCATTCTAGACACTTGCATAATCTTCTTGTTATTCTAGGAGGAGTCCCTAGTCTCCCCAACTCACTGGCTCAACCATATCACACCCATGTCAGTGCTACTATTTTGGGTTAATATTTACTTGGTTCCACTTTGCTTGGGTCAAACACCCAAGGCCATCCATCTATTGGTTCTCCTTCACAAGGAGGTGGGAGTCAAACTTATTTTCAATGGAGAAGTACAAACCCATCAAATCCCTCTCAAAGGATAGGTCCATTACCTACACACAGTGTTGGAACTAATCTTCCACCAAATCCCCCTATGCCATACTTGGCATCCCTCAAAATTATTGATTTAACTAAACTAACAAATGACCTGATGTTACATGATGCCACTTGGCCAAATATGCCTACCAAATTGCCTTCAGACATTATGAAGTTTGAAGGAAAAATAGGGGAAGACCCCTCCTTCCCCCGCCAACCATGTTATGACCTTCCACTTATGGTTCTCTTCAAACAACATCATGGATGATTCCATTTGCTTAAGGTTGTTTCAAAGAACCCTCACTAGTTCCTCAACCAAATGGTATGTGGACAAAAAATCAGGGTACCACGTGATCTTTGAATCACTGGCCAAGGCCTTTTTGTCCTTTTTCCAATTACCAGTTTGTCATGACACTGGTTTAGAACTTCTCTCCAAATTCAAACAAACCATTGTGATCCATATAGCTAACCACATCCATGAATGGCGTCGGCGACGTAGTTTGTGTAAAGAATAAACCACCAAAGAACAAAGTCTTGATTGGTTTCTTAAGTCTTGATTGCAAAATATGTAGCATCCACTTTTCCTCAATCAGAAGAGGAAGCCATCAGTAAGGCCCAAAAATTTGACCTCATATATGCTCAATCAGGTTACTTATACACAGTATTTCCTGATGCACCCAGACCCATACCATTTGGCTAGGACAAGCCTGGGATGTCCCACGTGGTGGATGGGTTGATTGGTTCTATGATCCATCTCAGCCATTACGGCCACCCATCACCTACTTATGGTGAAAATCAATATCCACAACCCTATGGAGGGACATATTATTACCCTCCTCCCACTCACCAACAATCATATCCTATTATTTCCTCTCATTCATTGGGGGGACCCCCATCAGTACCCCAAATACATCTAGTCTCTCAATCCAGTACGAGTCCACCCCCAACCCCCGCATACAACCACAATAGTAGTGGAAGTTCTTCAACTTCCTACATGACATATGGATTGTCTCCACAAAATAATCCATATTTTCCATTTTTTGGTCCTCCCCAGCCAGTTTCGCCTCCAACAGGACAACCACACGTCGATGTTAACTTTGTTCATCCCTCTCCCATTCAACAGGTTCATACTTTTGAAAATTTGAATACAAAAAATACAGCCCATCAACTGAATAATTCCAAGAAGAAAGGGAAAAATAAAAATAATAACAACCCAGGACCAGGAGGAAATAACCCCCAACAAAACCGTCCCACTAGGGGCAACCAGAATCAAGACAACCAAAACCCCCAAGGGGGAAACAATAATAATCAACTATGACAAGGAAAGAACAATAACCTCAAAAATAACTTCCCTTGCACTCTATGTTGTGAGTATGGACATTATACTCATCACTACCCCCAAATTGTTGACTACAAACAGATGAAAGAATCCATGTACATGCAATGCCCTTCGGTGTCTCCGGACCCTTAGTAGGCCCCACAACATTATTTGCAACCACCACCTCCAAACGTTTTGAAAAACCCTATTCCACACCAAGGTGTGATGAATACCTAACAAGAGATAACCTCATCCTCACCACAAATGGCACAATATAAAAACCCAGTTCCCAATCAACATGGCAATCCGACCGATCGCAATATCCTCCTTACCAGCGAAGAAGAGATTCTTCTGCAAACACGCGGATGTCAATATGGCCTACCTTATAAATTTAACCCAACTACCTCAGAAGCATCTCCCACCACATCTGGGAAACCACTGATGATTCCTCGCCCTAACACTGAACCAAACCCCCATATACCCCATATGTCATTGCGACGGAATATACATAACCCTCATTTTAGGGCATCCCATAATTACAGTTTGGTCGATGACTTAGCAGAGTCATCTGCAACCATGTCTATGTTGGAGGTCCTCCAAACCTATCCATCATAGTGAAAATCCTTACTTTTCTCCTTGGGGGCAGTTGACCCAGCTGACACTCGACTCATCACCTTTGATCTAGATAAAGGAGAACCACGCCTCCCTGCCCTGGTATCTTTTCAGATACCAGTTAAGATCCAGAACATCACAGTTAATCGGTGCATCATCGATGAAGGTGCATCCACATGCATCATGTCGAACGTAGTATGGAAACAAATCGACTCACCTGAGCTAGTACCCTCTGCCATCACCCTGAGAGATTATGACGGTTGACCATCATCCCCTGAAGAGCTCTTCCAAAATGTCCCTATAGAACTTTCGGGAAAAAATATCCTCATTAACATTGAAGTTATCGACACCCCACTTGATTACAATATCTTGTTCGAACGTAATTACATGTATGCTATGAAGGTGATAGCCTCTTTTGTGTTTCGTATGATGATGTTCCCCCGCAATGGGAAAATTGTCACCATTGACCAGCTTACACATTATGAGCCTAATCATTCTACCATCATTGATAACATCCTCTCCCTTTTCCGCACTAGCTCGGATGCTTTTTCAGTCATTGACATCAGTCCTAGAATATTACAAGACCCATCCTTGTTAGGGACTTATCATGGATCACCACCTCTCCTAAACCCTTCTATTTCAATACAAGTGTGTGTAGTTTTCTCCAACAGAACAGATATCAGAGGCAATACTCCTCTCATTGAGGCCCCTCCCCACATCGAAGTTTGACTAGTTGGCAAAATACTACCTCGGGAATTCCATGGAAACACCACCAAACCACTTGTCCCATATTTTACCCCCCTCCAAGGGAAAATCCTGGTTTGGGAAACAGTCCCCCAGGCCATTACCCAAGTACCCTTTTTTTACTCATTTCAGGTAGCTGCTATTCTCACCCTTCCCAACATGGTTCTTTCCATCCCTGTATGGTATCTTCATCCATCCTCTATGGTTCCTACACCATCTCTCCTTCCTCAGATAGAGGGATTACTGATGCAAATCCCAATACAGGCTCCGTCCACACCAACCTCACTCCCAACTAGAGGCAACACCACCACCATTGGGGGTATACGAAGGAATAACGAGCCCATAGCTCCGCTCCCTCCTCGAGATAAACCTCCTTGTGCACTATGTGAAAGAGAAGGACACCCCACTAACAGATTTCCTACTCTTCCTGAGTCACACAATCTTATCCAGCTCCCCAAAGCAACCCCTTTCCTTGCTACTCCACTAGGTACATCCACTGCTACTACGCAGTCTGCAACCACACACAAGAAAGGGTTACGAACAAATTTCGCTTGCATCGTATGCTCAAAATACGACCATTACGCTCATCATTGCCCAACTCTACCTCATTTCCGCCAAACATTAGCTGTAGTACGCCACACATATTTTCCTAAGCACCCTCAGGCTCTCCCTACTAAGGCTCACATTACTGACATTCGTTATATTTCATCGTTAGTCCCTGAGCGAACAAGGTACCATCCACAGTATCGTGACATTTGTTTTATGTCAAGTGAGCCATTGTACCCCATACATGATATCCCCTCTATGTCCTCACCATTTGAGGACAATCACACTTACCCATTAATAGTTCTCCCTGCCATCTCCCAACATCCCCTGTATTCTCGCATTTTCCACTGTGATGAAGATATCTTGGAGTAATTGACTACCCCTGATTTCCTTCGAATGCTCTCCATCATCGAGCACTTTTCCTCTCACACGATATCTTTAACCCTCCTACCCAAGCCTCCCTGTGTGCAATCGAAACCAAAGATTTTATTCCACTGGGGTATATTGACTGGTTCAAAAACCCTATCCCTGCCCCCGATGATTTTGAAGAAGGAAACATAGACAACATCTCCCCCACAGTCAAAATTGACATTTCCATTAAACCATACATCGTAGAATATATCACCATTGGCACTGCATCCTCCCCTGAATAACTCATTGCTTAGAAAGCTCTCTTTCAAGAATATCGAGATATTTTTTCCTGGTCATATACAGAGATGCCTGGCCTCGATCCTTCTATAGTCGAACATCGAATCGGCACATGGCCAAATATCGCCCATGTTCATCAAAAGCAATGCCCCCTACACCCATCCAAAGTTGTGGCTATCAAAGCCAACATTGACAATTTAAGCATGGTTGGGTTCATTTACCCCATTGCATACACTTCTTGTGTCTCCAACCCCATCCTCATTAACAAAAAATAGGGAACTATTCACGTCTACACCGAATTTCACAATCTCAACCACAGTTGTCCAAAAGAAAACTTCCCAACCCCTTTCATCGACCAAATAATCGATTATTGTGTTGGCCACAAGGCACTATCCTTTATGTAAGGGTTCTCCACATACAACCAGATTCAGATCCACCCAATAGATCAGTACAAAACCGCTTTTACAACCCCTTGGGGTACCTTTTCTTATCATGTCATGCCTTTTGGACTCAAAAATGTCGGTGCTACATTTCAACGGGCCATGACCTACATTTTTCATGATCTTGCTCACATCATCCTCGCTTATTTGGATGAACTCATTTCTCGATCAAAAAAGAGAAACCAACATTTAGACGACTTACGCATCATTTTTCAATGATGTCATCCATATAATATCCACTTGAACCCCCTCAAGTATGTATTATGCGTCATTGTCGAGCATCTTCTTGGGTTCATTGTCTCCCAACATGTCATCACTGTGGACCCCCTCAAGTCCCAAGCTATCACAGAGATTCCACCACCTAAGACTCTATGCCAACTGCAGATCTTGCAAGGCAAAGACAACTTTTTACGTCTCTTTGTCCCAGAGTACACCACTCATGCACATGGGTTTCTCTGCTTACTTCTTTATGATATCCCATTTCGATGGGACGAACATTCACAAACAACTTTTGAATATTTAAAAGCCACCCTATCCAATGCCCCTTTGATTAGTCCCCCAGACTATGATTACGATTACATCCTCTACTTATCAGCCTCTGTTGTTTCATTCGCAGGATTCCTCATCCAATTAGGGGATGATGGGCGTGAAAATGTGATTTACTACATTAGTAAAAACCTTTCAAGATCACCCTTGAAGTATAATCATGATGAGAAAATTGTGTTAGAAATTGTCCTTGTAGTCCAAAAACTGCGACATTACATCCTGCTCTGAACGACCAAGGTCGTAGTAGATTCCAACCCCATGCAGTACTTACTTAGTTGACGATAGATCCACGACAAATTTGGCCGATGGATCATTATCCTCTAGGAATACGATCTAGAGTTCTCTACTCCCAAAACAAAGAAATCTCTAGTCCGAGCTGAACTCATTATGATGTTTCCCTCATATGCCAAAGCTTCCTCCATTAATGAGGATTTCCACGATGAACACCTCTTCTTCATTCCCTCTGATGAACCCTGGTATAAAGACCTTCTCATATACCTTCGTACACAAAATTTTGGGTCTCACCTCTCTCACAATGATCGTTGACGCATTCTCCATTAGGCCCCATGCTACCTCTTCATCAGAGACATTCTCTACCGATGCGGGGTCGATACCATCCTTAGGCGATGTCTTATCATTGAAAAAGATGAATGAGTCTTGAATGGTTTCCACAACAACGCTTGCAGTGGTCACCTATCATCTATGCCCACCGTCCAAAAAATCATTCGAGTAGGATACTTATGGCCCACTTTGTTTCATGATTTCATCCACACGGTCAAGCGATGCGATAAATTCCAGCTTTATGCAAACAAAGCATGAGCTCCACTGTCTCTTCTACATCCCGTCATCATAGATGAAAGCTTCTGTAAATGGGGCATAGACTTCATGACTTTCCATCCTCCATCTGGTAATGGACACAAGTACATTGTCATGGAAGTGGATTATTTTACCAAATGGGCAGAGGCCATGCCCACATTTAACAACACTACTGATACAACAAACGTTTTTTCTTCAACCATGTCATTACCCAATTCAGAGTCCCACAACAGTTAGTTTCTGATCATGGTGAACACTTTGAGAACGTGATATTTTCAAAACTCTCCTCAAAGTTAGGCTTCACCCATGAGTTTTCCTTCCCATACTACCCTCAGTCCAACAGATAGGTCAAGGTTGTCAATAAATTCCTCAAAATCATGCACAATGCACCGTCAAGACACATAAGACCAACTGGCATCATATGTTATTTTTCTGCTTCATGGGCCTATCGCACGGCAGTCAATTTTTTCATTGGTTTTACACTATTCCACCTCGTCCATGTGATTGAATCCACCCTCCCTATCGAGTGAAAAATCCCCACATTACGCACTGCCATAGAGCTCTTACCTGACACTGCTCCAATGGAGTAGTGCCTGTTGACCTTAGAATCACTTGATGAAGACTGTCGATCTTCATTAGAACACAATGAAGCAACTAAGAAACAGTCCAAAGCCACCTTCGACCACCATGTCAACCTTCGCTCATTTAACGAAGGAGATCTCATGTTAGCCTATGATATTTCCCATGAAACTCTCATCCATGGGAAATTTGAGTCATTATCGCATGAACCCTTCATCATCCAACATTGTCTCATAAAAGGCGCCTACATTTTGGCCTCTCTAGAAGGATTCCGTCTCAAGATACTGGTCAACAGGTTATACTTGAATAAATTTTATGCCTAAGAATAGCCCCCTACCTTAGGTTTCTCTTTGTACACATTTGTAAAAATTTTAGTCTTCTTTCCTGCCACCACTCCTCATGTCTCATCTATCACCCGCGTTATTGACATATGCATCATCCATTAGCCTACCATATTGGTTACACTGACGGTGCCAGCTGCTGGACCTAGAATCTCGCTTCGGCCTCTTGGGCCCTCTATACCCCCTCACATATACTACTCCATTCGAGTGGCATATGCTTAGGCCCGACCACCAACAACCAATATGAATATGATTCCATCATTGGTCTCCTCGCCAAGGCAAGTCACTACCTCATTCGTCCCCTTAACATTCTATTAGATTCCTAGCTTGTCGTCCTGTAGCTCAACAACATGTATCAATTTTTCTATCGTTTCCTCTTTCGCAAATACCTACAAGTTAGACTCCTATCTCACAAATTTGATTCCATCACATTTACACATATTCCAAGAAACCTCAATCAAGTAGCAAATCACATGGCTAACCTAGTATTAGATTGACATTTATCACATTAAACAACATCATATACGCAACATCATACATTTTTAAACACATAGCATAGACATCATACATCATATACAAAAAAACTAAATACAAGAGTGATCCAATATGTCCATTATATATATATCATCAAGGTCCCCAAATGTTTAAAAAAAATAGATATACAATTTCTCATAGGTTCATGAGTCCCATCACCCGTAAGAGTACAAAAAATGGGTATCCAATACCCTATACAAAATTGGGCCCATAAACCCATATACATCAAAATAGGCACTCAAGGTGCCCTTGGAGCTCCCCCCTAGGTCCTCTATCAGCCAGAGGTGCCCCATTAGCTAGGGGGCCTCCAACTCTAGGAGGCATTCAACCAGTTATCGCTGCCCCTGCCATTTCTACTGTACAGATCAATGTCTGCCACTATGTCGGTACCTGCACACACTAGTCCAAGACCTCCTCATCCTGGATGTGGGCCCATATTCCCTCAAAAAAACCCTGAAGTTCCCTCTCAAATCGTTGGCACATATCCTCTACCATAACCTTCGTGTCTCCCTATGGCTCTCTAGCTGGTCCTGCACCAACATCATCTCACCGGTGCCTCTACCCAACCCTCGGCTCTGCGGGCTCCTGTCGAGTCAGATCCCATCGAGACGGCTCCTGGAAAACCTCTGCCTCTCTCCCCCATGGTCCTACATTTGCAAAACAACAAAGATATAATTTCATCACCCATATACATGTCTGATAAATGCTATATACCAAAGTCACGAAAATAGATACAACACGTACCTCTTTGGTCCTAGTTCTCCCTAGGAGGTAGCACCATGTTTGAATCCTTTCTATAGTCCATACCTGCATATGGATACTAAAGAATCACATGTGGTATCTGATGCCACACTCGAGTCACCATGGTCCTGAAGTAGTGGCCATCCTCCCCTCCTCCATGTCGGGCCAACACATGTGTCCATCGCATAAATCGCGGCTCTAGTAGAATCCAAGGGTGCAATAGAGGCACCATCTCCAAAAACCATGCGACTAACTCAGACCCAAATGAAAAGTCACTAGATTTGGCACAGAAACACTGGTCCAACTGCATCATCATCTGGGTGTGCATTAACACACCCCATGCAAATAGGTCCCCAACTAGGACCTCCTCCACAACCCTGTGTTGACCACGAGTGATCTGCTGAGTACCCAAGGATCTGTAGATCTTCACCACCATGGTCGTGATGCACTCGGTCAACAAGTCATCGATAGCCTCAATCCAGACGATCGAGCCAGAGATAGGGTTCATCCCCGAAAAATGCTTAGCCACCATCATCTCCACCCTATCCTCCCTTGGCAGATGGGGATCAATGGCTAGTGCCCTCCCACAGAATTGAAGTCCCATCAAGAAGTACATGTCCTCTATCATAGATAACATCAGTTGCTCCCCCCTCACAATGAAACACTGCAGATCAGTGGTCCACATCCTGATCAAGAACTGTAGCAGGTACTCCTGCGACCGTATTAGGGGGCAGTCAAAAAACTTGAGCAACCCACAGGTTTCCAAGTGTCTATGTGCTCTAATTTGTGCCCTCGTAGCCTCTCGCAACCGATCCCAGTCCCTATCTCACCAGTGGACCGACATCGTGCTCTAGGATTTGATGATCACCTTCATCCACTGAGAAACATTTGATCAGCCACATCATCCATAAAGAAATCATAAATATCAAAAAATCATACACCCCTTAGGCTACCCATAGTACATGGCTTTCCCCCATACAATTTCACATATGTGTGCGACTGTTCTTCAAATAACTGTGCACTAATGCGTGGTTGTCTCTTCCACAAGCATGCATGGGTTCACACCTGTTGGTCAGATAGGTGCGCATCCAATGCGCGCATGTCTTTCCAACCCTCGCACACATGTGCACAACTGTCTCAAGGACAGTCGCACATTATGCGTGAGATTTCTCGCCACAACTACGCATTCACCATACGTGACTGTATTGAAAAAGCCCGCACATAATGTGCGGGAAATTGAGTTATACCCGCTCACATATGCATGGGTATTTCCCCTTTTCCCATGCATTTGTGGGCCCCTACCCTTAAAAACCCCTATACAACCCTTTGTACAACCCCTACCCACAATCTATCCAATTCACACAATGCAACATGATAGGACCACTAACTCATCTCTCGTCGCTCCTGGATTGGTAGCCTCACACTCCTGTAATCTCCAAATCTACTCAAAGCTCTATCATCAACTCAGTATTAGTGATAGGTACAAATGAGGTGGCATGGTGGGCTGTTGGCAGCCAATTCATTTTTTTAACTGCTCTACAAAAAGATGCCTACACCTCTTGTCTTCTAAATGACAAATCATCGTCGCATTTTTCAACTAGACATTTGTTTCATCTCTTGCGACAATTGCAATTTGATTTCGATTCAGTTTTAACAACTGAAAGTGTGAAAACTCTTCCATTGTTGTTTGGACTGTCATAATCTTTTATTGATTTTCTAAAAGACATTTTACCATTGGTATGACTACGAATGATTTTCAAACTATATCCATTCACTTTGATTGCGCAACTTGATTTCTTTGCTAAAGTATTGAAAATGTTAAGTTATGAGTTATGTTTGATTTCATAAGGGTCATAGTTGATTTTGGTTTTATATATGATATGATTCTTATTGTTTTGAGCTCTTAACTTATCATTTTCATATGGTCATTGGTTGCAATGTTTTTACACTTTGATTGTGCTAAAAAACGCATGGGTCATATATCCTTTTGATTTCATATTTGAGTGGCAATGTTTTACACTTGTCGCATTGGTAAAACCTTTGAATGTCATGTTGGATCGAACTATACACTTGGCGCATGAATTTAACATATGTTATTTGTTTTATGTTTGATCGATGGCACGTTGATGTGGTTATACACCAATGTGGGTTGGCCGATTAATATGTTTCAAACGTTATGATGACTGATGGGAAAGCGATGTACCCAGCCATTAATGCACTGCATGGCAGTGGTAATCCCACCACCTTCGCACGCATTACATTGATTCACACCCCTTTGAGTGCCTGTAGCTGTTAAGCCCTATCGTTTTTACTCCTGCGTGTTGTATGGCTTAAACCTAACCCTATCATGAACAAAATCCATGGCTCCTGTCATAAGAGCCGAGCCCAATAGGTGCCAAGCGTTGCTGATGTTCGATGGCACTTATAGCGACCTGGAAAATTTTGGGTGGCTCCCATTTATAAAGAAGTTCGATGGTTACAATCCTATCGTGGCTCAACAATTTGCATTATCATTCGATGGCTACCGAGCCAAAGTTGGAGATGTTCAACTTGAAATTAATGAACAGTTTCTTAGCTCGGCAACCAGCCTACCTGTTACTGGACAGAAGTGGTCCAAAAGTTGCAAGGTGGATGATGTCCCGTGGACATTGTTATTCCAGTCTCGGACGGTGAACTCTTGCGACAAAGGCTTGCCTGTAAAAATGTTGAAACCATGCTGGTATGATCTCCTAATGATAATCAAGCAATTCATTACTTGTGAGGGCAGGTACGGGTTCATTTTCTTGTTTCACCTTCGTCTATTGATGGTTTTTATGGGTTTCGAACTTAGTATGCCTCACTACCTGCATAGAAGTTTGTTCAAAATGGCTAAAAGGTACAAGCACAGCCAGTCCGATACCAGCCTCTTCCATTTGGGGTTGATTAAAATGATTATGGTTTACGAGTTAGGGTTACGTCGTGATTGTTGGGCTGATTTTCTCAGTCATAATGGCTTCGAAGAATCAGAACCTCCGCAGGTTGATAAACCTATGATAATCGAAACCCTGCCTATTCCCCCCGTGCCTTATAGCATTTTGCTACCCAAACCTCTACCTGACCCACCTACGAATTTGCCTATGGCTGTGACTAAACAAGTTGAAATTGATAACCCGCAACCAAAAAGACTAAAGCTAAAACTGGTGCTAATTCTAACGGAAAGAAAAATGCTAGGTTAATATCTCGCATGGCAAGAAATAAGCCTAAACCCCCTACCAAATCAGAACCTATCATGGTCAACGAAGACTCTGATTCAGAAATTGAATGTTTTCTCGCCGATGAGTATCCTTATTCAGAAGGCTTGTGTGACAAACCTCCTCACGACTTTGTCAAGAATTAGCCACCCTATCTGTGGGATGATCCTAATTTTCCTGGTATTAAACTACCTCAAGAAACCCTCGGTGAATCATCGAAGCCCCCTTCTGTTCAACCTACTGTTCCACCTTGCGATCAGTGTGGATTGTGGTTGGAGAGGTACTACTTGGATGTGTCGATG
>ML787561.1:84797-132707 GCA_009831015.1 Picea engelmannii
GATAGCTTTGTCTTCTTCATAAATTGAATTGTTAAATATAAGTTTTCTGCATAATAGGTTTCCCTTATTGCAGAGATTTATCATCAGAAGATTGTTATGATTTTCTTTTATGTCTTGTTTGTCCTGTAAAACACTTCAAGAAGTAGTACAACTGATCATTTTCGAAAAGCTTAAGGACTAAAGGGTGTGAATTTCTTCCTCCAATCAGCTTAAGAAGTCATCCTACACAGGGCAGACTTGGAGCGTTTCCAGGTTAATTAGTTAGATGTTTATTGTTTTGATTAAGTAGTTTAATGTAGATAGAAGTTGAATCAGATTTATATTAGATTGTTTAATTTCAGTAAGTATATTAGATTGTTTAATTTCAGTAATGTTTAGTTCTTTTTCACAAAATATAAAAATCAAAAAGAGATTCTTGGTTGTCTTAGGGCAGTAATCAATTGAGTTTTGCAAGTTTTAGTTAAATCTGTAGATTGTTTCTAGTGTATATTTGTGAATAAGAAATAACGTAGCTGCTAATTAAGTAGTTGATTTGAGTTATTATAATCATAATTAGTATTTAGTATATATAATAGTTAGTAGTTTATAGTTAGATTAGTGTAGTTAGTTTAGTTTGCTTTATTAGTTTCTAGTTTCCTTTATTTTAGTTTGTTTCTTGTAATTAGTTATAGTTTAGTTTGTTTTAGATTACTTAGCTCAGATCATTTCTCTCTTTGGTTTTCATAGAAGAAATTAGAGCGGCCAACGGAGCCGTTAAACTCGTCAGGGTGGTCCATTCCAAACGGCTTGGGTTATTTAGACAACCCCGGACCGGTTCCACTCTCCCAGTTGATTTCAGCCCATAAGGTTGAGAGTCCCGATAGTATTTTGTACTTCCGAGAATGAAAATCATACTTCTTCTCATCATATTTCTAACCTTCCCAATGGACTCCTGGGTCTTATCATCTTACACTCGGTTCTATTGACTGCACTCCTGCAATTTCATTATCCCTCCATCTCATCCATCATCTATTTTCCCATCTGCAAATTGCCCTCCATCCACTTACCTAATATAGAAACCCATCCATGGGGCCCCCACCCTCCACCAGTTATCTTTCAAAAACTTGTGCTCTAAACAGGCCAGACCATCTTTCACTGGGGCACCCATTTCTGTATATGTATACTTTGTTAGCACCATAATTTTTTCAGTTAGAGTTAGTCCTAGATGAGTCGTGGTTCATGTGTCAAAGTGTGTGAGGTCAGGTACTGGATAACGAATGGGTTAAACTCAGCAAGTGGTAGTTATGGCCCTTGGAGTCGGGAAAGGGCATCATAATTATTCGTGTGTGACTTATAAAGGTCATTTTCCCAAAAGGTCGAGTACTGTTAGAAAGAGAGAATTTACATGACAAGGTTGAGGAAAGTTGTTAGAATAAAGGTCATGTCAACAGATATAATGACCATCATCACCTAATTATGAAGTCAGAAAGGTTAAGAAATCACGACACTCATGTAATGTATACTCTGCAGTGCTTATCATCTTTACTTTCCACACTTCAAAGTGTACCCGTCACCCGAGTTGGTTGCGCAAATCTTCAGCATGCTTCCAAGCTTCTTGTCACCATGGATTTATCGTCCTCTGCCATGATTCCATCCCTCACTCGTTCAATTATAAATACTAATCACGCTACATGTTTCTCCTTTTCCATCTGAGTTTGTGCATTGTCTGTGATTTTTTCTGCAAGTCCTGGGTTCTTTCGTTGTGGGAAAGTTGATTTCCATTGGTTATGTGGTGAGTTTGTTCATTCAAATTTTCTGCATCTCCTTTGTTTTCAGTCATGGTTCGAAGCATGTTGGAGTTTATCGTGAGCTAGCACACCGTGCCACAATCCTTCTCGTAGTCAGCCTCTCTTCTTCGAAGTTCTTTCCTATCACACTGAGTTGCTTTCCACGTCCAAATTCCATGGCTCGCCACAAGAACCTCAACACTTTGCCACCACGCCAGAATTTTCTATCGTACTTCCCTACTGCGACGAGCCTACCATGGTAATTTATGACAACATCGATCTCTTTCTGTATCGAACGTTTTCATAGCACCCAGCGGCTGCACAGTGAACTCTTAGAGTTGTCTTTGCTCACTGCACAAATTTTTGTCACTGCCATCCCGATAGGTCATCACGAGGTATATCATTTTTCATTTTTTTTGCGCAAAGAGGGTATTCTTATTCATCACCGTGCACGCGAAACAAATACACATTTGCAAAATGACAACATCCTAAGACATAAGGAAGAAGGCGTGAGGCAGCAGATCTGTAAGGCATGAACCTCAGGACTTGGCATTAATCAATGAAGATCTAAATGTCAGGGCATATTTTGAACATGTCGAATGCATGCACTATTGCGAGAATATCAAAGGATACAACGTGAAGATGGATGAGCAGTTCGCTCTCAAGTTTAATGGGTTTCACGTGACCATTGTGAGAATCACATTCTAGGTGATAGAGGAAACCCTTTTAGCCACGATAGAGATCCCTCTGCATGGTGAAAGGTGGTCTAAGGGCATGCCTTTAGACATATTATGCTACAAAGACTTTATCAATACAAACTTCCTGAATGAAAAAGTCGGAGTGGGCGTTCCGAGTCGGTATCTCTGGGAGCCTTTCCAAAATCTCTTAAAGGTGATTAGAAGGTATTTCACCTATGAAAGAAGTTCTGACAAAATACACTGAAATCACATTAGGCTACAACAAAGCCTAGAAAGGATGGAAGGAAACGTCTAGGCTAAAGCTAACGAGTCGAAGAAGAACTTATCCCATATATCATTGATCAAGTTAGTGGTAGTAGAGGAATTGAGACAACTGGGAAAAGACTGAGATTCATTTCTAATTCCAGCTGACATCCCTAGGGACTCCAAAAGAGACTTCCCTCCCCCCACAGGGGAAAAAACATTTCTAAGAACAGGGGAAAGAATGGGAGAGGCCACAAGAAAAGGAAAATAGATAAAAGACTTTTCATCCCAACATCCAACACCCCGAAAAAGAGGTAGGCTGAGGTTGACCAAGAAGCCCGAGGAGACCAAAACTCCCAGCGAACCACACACCTAATCTGCTACTAAGAAGTTACTCATGCACGTTGTTCGGCTTGAACCCGTTGAAGGTTCAAGCAGGAGAATTAGTGAAAGATGGAGAAGTTCGGGCACTGAAAACATGGAGCTTCAGGAGTCATCACAACAGTTCAAGCTAAGGCAACTCGCTATTTCTGAACTATATCAGGAGAATAGAGAATTGAGAAAACAGTTAGAAGAAAGGTTTTTCGAAACGATCATGTCACAGAGCCGAGAAGGGAATGAAAATTGGCTAAAAAGAAAGCTCACAGAAGCACAAGACATAATCATTTAGTTGTGCGAGGAACAGAGGATGTCAAAGGAAAGAATCGCTCATCACTTCAAATAATGTAGACCGACCATGGAAAGAGTTTGCGTGGCTCTTGCCAGTTCTCAAAAAAATCTAAAAGGGAATGTGTGGTCTTGTGTAGACAAGTGAAGAATCTAAAAAGAAGAAATTGGTCCCTTACGAAAACACTCAGAGTATTAAGATTGCAGGTGAGACCAGAGGCATGATTGACCTAACCCCATTTTTGTCTTTTTGGACATGGCACATAATTTTTCTCCCTCGTGTCCTTGTTCCCACCGAGGAACAAGAAGTTTGACGAGCACCCGCGCAGTGGATATTCATCACGCAAATGTTGTAAACCCACCTATTGAGAAGGATGGGTGAGGGAGAAATGCATGATAGGTTTGAAGGAGATGCGTGGCCCTCCGACCATTGTCACCACCTGGAAAGCACGAACGATAGCCAACAGACACCTGCCACACCAACTCGCCACGTGCATACTACAACTAGTGATCACACTACAACAACCAGAGCCCGTTACACTGAGTAGTAGAGTTTTGACAATGCGCTTGATCAGTCGAGAAACTACTGAAAGGAGAAACATCATTGCATCACCTCCTTATGATTGAATCTTACTAATGACTGAAATATCATGACGAATACATCGGTTATGACATTATTGGGTGCAGTTGGGTTTCCTTTTTAGTAAGTTATGTCTGAAAGGTCATCTAGCAGGGAATAACCGAAATCTAAAATTCTAGGAGTAGTAGTTGAGCCATATCAGCCCAAGCGGTGCAATTTTTTCTTTCTATATATTCTCTCCTTTCAATTTAATCCTGGTTGGTTGGAAAAGTAGTGTAGGCAATAGACTATTGAATGTAATCTTTGAACCCGATTGAAATATAATGTAGAAGTCCTGAGGCTTTGACGAATATATTCTAACGGAGGTGGTTTGATGTATTGTGATCCCATATATGTATGTACTTCATGTTTTCTCTATATTCATGCCTTTTCTTGTTTTTAATTGGAACATTTAATAAGTCTAGAATTCATCGTGCGATGTTTTAGACTTTGCCATTTAAATTGTGTTTTTTCTTCTAAGTAATTTAGAATTCATATTCAGTGGTGCTCTGGGTTGCTTTATGTTCTCTTTCTTTCACCACACACAATGACCTTTGAACTGGAATACCATCACCTTCTTAGCCTTTATCCTCTCAAAGTTTCTCCTATCAAGCCATTAATTTATCTCTCTTTCAAGAGGTTGACTCCATGGCCCAAGGTTCTATATTTCCTTGCCAACGAAACCAAAAACATTCCGCAAACACAATAAATCTAGCCAACAATTCAAAGTCATTATCTATCAGATACTAAGTCTTAGAGAGAGCCCTCTCTAGGTTGGAAAGGCTAGTTTCTAGTCTTAAATTTGGTCTGTAGGTTACCTTTGTCATTTTTTTTCTCCACCAAACAAATTTACAGAGTGCTAACATCTTGGCATCGTTTCCGGGGACGAAATTGAAAAATATTTCCCTGGGAAAACGACTAAAAATGTAGTTTTGATCCCTGAGGGTAATAGTGGGTCAAACATCTATATTGGTTGAAACCTTCTTACTCTGACAACTCCAAATAAATAATACTAGTAGTGTAGAGCAGTCAGAATCATAAATCATGGCTTCAAAGAAAGTTTATACCAGAGCGAACCCTGATCCAGAACCTGCAACGCCCGTGTCGGATCCTGAAAAAATTATGCGCAAAGCAAAGGAACATATACCAGACACATTCTATTACCTGGACATAACTCTATCTTTACCCAAGGAGAGATTACAAAGTATCAATGACCTGGAGTTCGATATACTATTCGAACAAACTCTATTCAGGTCTAGGTCAGAACCCTGCTTGAACGAAATAGTTTTTGATGAGAAAAAGTTCCAATCTGTGATAAAAACTAAACCCTCGCGAGATGCTATAATCTCTACTCAGACCATCCAGCCAATTCAAAACCCTTCGAGTGTTATGGCTACCAGATTCACCCCTCTTGCCTTACCAGCCCAACTACATGATTTGCCCCAAAATTATAATTAGAGAATCAAGCTATATGATGTCGAAGGAAATCCTTCTTCCTAAAAGCACTTGGATTGGTTTAATGATTTCGTTGACCTAGAAGAGGTCTATCATGAGGATGCGAAAATGAGATTTTTCACATGGAGTCTGTCACCAGAGGTCAAAAATTGGTTTAGAACCTTCAAGCAACGACCATCCCCAATTTCGCAATGTTTGAAACATCATTTCTTGCCAGATGTGAGGCAAGAAAAAGAACCCTCTGGAATTACTAACTCAGTATAACAGTATAAAAGATCACCAAAGGAAATGGTTCAAGATTTTTTGTCCAGATTCATGAAGATCTATAACTCAATCCCCAGGGAAGTCAAACTACCTCCCGGAGCTGCCCAACTTCGATACACTGATTCCTTTGACAATAAGTTTTCCTTGTTTTTTTCTTACAGAAATGGTTAATGGAGATTTGTATTAATAACAGTGGACATGCCACTGGGTTCGATACATCGATAAAACTTTGCTTGAAAACTAGAAACTACTGCCTGAAGATTCTAACTCGATACTAAATTATAGAAATAAACTGTTTCAGCGAGCCTGAACGGCTCCGCATTATTACATCATTTCTTGCTTGGATTTTTTTTTTCTTTTTTGACACTGTTTTCCATTCAATACTTTGGTCCGTAGATTGACTTTCCAATGGGTCCTGAGGGTCTTCCTCGTCGGCTAGATCTGCCTAGCATGAGGTTTGGGGTTCTGGTCGGGTGGGCAACTTGGGAGTGGCTTCTGCCGGAGCTTCCCCCTTAGCAGGGGGCTTGGTTTCAGCCTCAACTTCTGCTTCTTCTGCCGCTCCCTGGGCCTTTCTTTCAATGCGCAGTTCTGATGTTGCCCCCATCCACCAGTTTGGTCTTTGGTTTTTGGACGGCCTTTTTTTCCCGGGTTGTTTTCCATAGCTACGAGCTAAGTGCCCCGTTTCAAAGAAATTCCTACACCTGAAGCTGAGATTCTCATAGTCGAGGATTTGGGTCCTGAAAAAGTCCTTGCCTTGAAGAATTATTTCAGCTAGGAAACCTTTGGAGAAATCCATTTCAACACAGATTCGAGCGAAGGTGGAGTGGGTTGGCTTTGAGTCCAGACTTCTGCAAAGGAACTTTCCGAGGCCATTACCAATCGCCTTAAGAGACTCATCCCCCCAGAAATGCAGGGGCAAGTATGGAAGTCTCACCCAGACTAGAGCTGAAGAGATACAACTTGTGGATGGATCGAAGACAGGTGTCCATGGTTGCATGGACAGGCCTGCTCTACCCCAAAACCACGGCCTGGCGTTAAACACTTTGTCTCTGTCGCTTGTAGATTCGAATACTGCTATAAAAAATCCCTTTGCACAAGGGCAGGTGATGACTTCTCCCTCTAAAAGAGGGTACCATTCGGAATATATCCATGCGAGCAGATCCGACAGACTAGGCCAATAACCGTTAAACCTGCAGATTAGTGCGTGCTTGCTGTAATGGCAAGCATGAGTTAGGGCTTCCTTTGGCATTTGAACAGAGACTGCAGGGGCTTCTGGAACTACTGCATGTAACCCAACTGGTCGACCTTGACGAGAGGCAGCCTCAGAGCCCGTTGCATGCATGAATCTCAGGCGAGAGGCCACCTCTTTAAAGGAGGGGGCCGGAGCTAACGATATCTCATCTGTCGGAGCACCAAGGGCCGAGCTTGCATTAGAGGGAAGCCCGGAAGAGAGAGTCGCGACCAAGGAAGGGAGGCCAACATCCACCGCCGCAGCCGCACCAGGGGCGACGTCTTTGTGCTTTGAAGACTTGAACGGCACGAACGAAACTCCTGGGGCAGTGCAACCGTGAGGGAGAGCCGCGATTGGAGATGTTGTCGCCGCAGCAATAACAGGAGGGCCGCCTTTCTTCTGAGCAGAGGGCGAGGGAGCCGCCATGGAGCTACGTAGCATGTTGTAGATTTGATGGAGGGAGGAGGGGCCAGGAGGGCCACAGGGCCGACGACCTGCGGGAGGTACAGGAGCACGAGAACCCTAGAAAGAATTTTTGAATCCCTCTAGCAGTGAATGTAATATTGGTTTTTACCATATATGAAATTTTTTTGTTGACAATAATTTTTCCTTGTTGCTAAGAGAAAGAAGATTTAATACTTTAGGCATTATGATGAGCGACTCGATTGAAGTCAAATTAAATCTGATGTCATCAGGAAAGATCCAACAAAATTTTGACAGAAACAGGAAGAAGCCCCAAGGGGACGCACAACCCTCTATGTCTCGATCGTCAGACAAAAATTTTGATTTGATGATGAAGACTGTGGAGAAGCTTATGGAAAGGATGTCCATGGAAAAAATGCCTGACACTAGGGAGAAAAATGATTTCCACCCTAGAAATCAAAACTTTAGAAGAGCTCTAGTTCCGCAGATCAAGCAAAGGGACCAGAGAGATCAAGATGATCAGTAGATAAGACCTCCTTTCCAAAACAATTATGCAAATTAAGACTTTGATAAGATGATCCAAGACTAGATGCACTGCTGCGACGACACGAATAGATACGTGTTCTTAAAAAAGGGAGAACACGATCAATTCATGGATGCAAAAGATGGTTTTACACTAGAGACTGATGACGCACTGTCTTTAGAAACCTTAGGAGTAGAAATACGCCTATAGAGCCTTCGCAAATAAATCCCACAAAGGAACCCCAGGTGAATACTCCTTCTTCAAGCCAACCAAAGAAAGATAATTCAAGAAGGGACGTGACAGAGAAGGGAAAATCAAAAGAACAATCCCTAAAGAAATCACCTAAGGCAAGTAAGGAAATTGACGTCAAAGAGGTAGATAAAGCTCCACCCCTTTTAATTTTGAGAGCGAAATGGCCAAAATCAAAATCTTTGTTCCTTTTAATGAGCTGATCAAGAAGGGAGAGTATAGGAACCAGATCATTAATATGTTAAAGATGGAAGAGGCTCCCGACACCTTGAACATCCAATATGACCACTCTGCCATCTTATTTGGTCTGCACATAGAAGAAACTGGCAATATTGATGGTGTTCCTCCTTTCTATGTCAGTCTCAAAATTCATGACATGAATTTTCATAACGCCATGTTGGATTCGGGCACATTGCATAATATCATGCCAAAGGTGGTCATGGATGACTTAGTCTTGGACGTCACCAGACCTTTAAATATATTTTCTCTTTCGACTCAAGAAAGATGAAATGTTTGGGTTTGATCAAAGACTTGGTCGTGCATCATCCCAAATTTCATCAAAGAATCAGGTTATGGACGTGGTGGTTGTCGACATTCCCCCAAAATTCGACATGTTTTTATCCAGATCTTGGGCCACAAAATTTAAAGGAACCTTGCAGATGGACATGTCTTATGCTACCATCCATGTCTTTGGCCAAGAAAGAAGATTGTACAGAGAGGTGTTGCTCAAGTACATGGTGAGTAGAAAAACCCAACCAAACAATCATTCTATCTACTCTGTTGACACTGAAATCAGCTCCTCTTTTTTTTTATAATGACTTAAGTTTTGAAGAGGGGGAGCCAACAACTGTCATGACTGTTGGATACAAGGCCGAACGTTGAGCAGAGGAATGTGTAGATCCAAGAAACCACACGGAAAATGAAATGTGGAATATGATCTTTGACGGAGTTGTCATCAGGGAGGGAGCTGGAGCCGATGTGTGGATCAATCCTCCCAAAGTCACCGCAATTTTTTTTTCTTATAAGCTCTCCTTTGATTGTACAAACAACATGGCCAAATATGAGGCACTAATTTTTGGTTTGAGAACTTTAAAGGAATTGGGCGCTAAAAGGATAATGGTGCATGGATATTTTGAGCTCATCATAAATCAGGTAAAGGGTATATACCAGTCCAAGCATCCTATACTAAGAGCATATATAAATGTAGTGTTCGATCTCCTTGAAGAGTTCTCAGAGTACAATTTGTCAGTGACCCCCATGGGGAAAAATCAAATTGAAGATTCCCTTGCCACCTCAACTTCCGTGTTTAAAATTCCATTTTTTCCCAATAGGAAGTATGAAATTGAAGTCAAACACAGGCCCGCGGTACCCAATAACATCAAATATTGGAAAGTGTTTGAAGATAAAAAAACAAGTGGAGAGGTTCCTCCAAATGAGCAATGAGTTCACTAACGTGAATATTGATGATGAGTGTTGTTGTGAAGAGGCTGAAGACGCAGGTGCGCGCAGTAGCGAAGACCCCTTTCATAACCAGATAGATGGAAGGGATATAATGCAGCTAAAAAACAACATTATCCCCAAAGGTTTGGTCCCATTAAAAAAGTTGTTTGATGAAAATGATGTAGCCAAAAATCCTAGAATCACTGCGAACAATGAAGATATCGAGGATTGTAACATCGACACTCAAGAGAATCCTAAGATAATCAGACTATCAAAGACACTCAGTCCAACAATCAAATAGAGGTATATCAGCCTCATGAAAGATTTCCCTCATGTTTTTTCATGGAGTTATGAAGACTTGAAGGTCTATGGCACTGGAGTAATTCAACATGTTATCCCCATCAAAGAAGATAAAAAACCTTTCAAGCAAAAGATGAGATGAATCAACCCTTTGTTGATGTCGTTGATTGAAAAGGAGGTAAAGAAACTATTTGATGCCAAAATTATTGTTTCTTTGATATTTTCAAAGTGGGTGGCTAACCTTGTGCCTGTAAGGATGAAGAGCGGCAAAATAAGGTTATGCATGGACTTTCAGAATCTGAATAGAGTGTCCCTCAAAGACAACTACCCACTTCCTAAGATGGACTACATTCTACAGAAGGTGGTCGAATTCCAGAAAATGTCAATGTTGGACAGTTTTTCTAGTAACAATTAAATCATGGTGCACCCGGATGACCAAGAGAAGACAACCTTCACAACACCTTAGGGTACGTTCATGTATGAAAATATGCCTTTTGGGATTATGAATGTTGGAGCAACTTTCCAAAGGGCCATGGATATAGAATTTGTTGAGGAGAAAGACAATTTTATCATGACCTACTTGGATGACATCACAGTGTTTTCTAATTTCGATGAATAAAATCTTGAACATCTAAGGAAAGTTTTCCAGAAATGCAGAAAGTTTGGCATCCCATTCAATCCAAAAAAATCAAATTTCAAGATGCAAGAAGGAAATTTGTTGGGACACATCATATGAAAGGAAGGCATAAAGATAGACCCCAGTAGGTTGGAATGGATTCTGAATATTGACACTCCCAGGAGAAAGAAAGAGGTGCAGTCTTTCCTAGGAAAGGTAAATTTGCTAAGGAGGTTCATCCCAAATTTGGATGATATTATAAATCACATCACGAATATGCTCAGGAAATGTAATGAGATAAAATTGACTCCTAAAGCTAGGAATTCGTTCAAAGACATCAAGGTGGCACTGACCAAAGCTCCCATGTTAGCCAACTCATATTTCACAAAGAACTTTATCTTATTTTCCTTCACCTCATAACATACCATCGCTGGCATCTTGTTACAGAAGGATGAGAAGAATTTCGAAAAGCCTTTACCCTATTTCAACAGGACATTGAGAGACTCCCCACTAAGGTATGATATCATGGAAAAACAAGTGTATTCCTTGGTGAAGGCCCTCAAAGAATTCAGGACTGATATACTTCATTCCTGCTTCATTGCTTATGTGCCTAGCAATTTCGTCAAGGATATCCTGATTCATCTTGATCCTGAAGGGAGAATAGGTAAATGGATCACAATCATGTTGGAATATGACCTCGAAATCAAGCCTACAAAGATTATTAAAGGTCAGGGGCTGGAAAAATTAATGGCACAATCGAATTGTGATGTTTTGGGGATAAATTTCATCGTTGATCTGTCGGAGAATCTACAAGAGGAAACTATCCTGCACTTATCTCATAAATTCATCGACTCACCTTGGTACAATGACATTATGTATGTGTTAAGGAATTTGCAAGCTCCTCCGGGGTTGAGTAAAACCAAAGCCATATTTTTGAAGCTAAAAGTGGCTAAGTTTTGCATCCTGGAAAACTCTCTATATTGGAAGGATCCATGAGGGATCTTGCTGAATTGTTTGCTGGAGGAAGATGCAAAACGGGCTATCAAGGAGTTCTACAACGGAGACTGTTGGGGGCATCATTACTAGAAGACCACTACACACAAAATTCTAAGAGTGAGATTCTATTGGCCCAGTATTTTTCTAGACGTATACAAGGAAGTTTCCAGTTTCCACGAATGTCAGATATTCGATGGGAAAGGAAAGATGAAACCCCTACCTTTAAATCCTATCTCTGTCGTGGCACCATTTATGCAATGGGTTCTATATTTTATAGGAAAGATTCATCCGCCATCGTCAACCCAAAATAGATGGATATTAACAGTTATAGACTACTTCACCAAATGGATCGAAGCGGTCACCACAATATAGGCTATCGACACAATTATCATTCATTTTTAAGAGACCAATATCCTGTTTAGATTTGGTTGCTCAGTTAAGATCATCACGGACAATGGTAAGTACCTATACCAGATCTACAAATATACTTCAATAAGACCAAGAATAAAACATAAACCATTCACCATAATATGAACACAAGAATATAGAGAAAACCCTTGAGGTAGGGTAGCACCATATATTATTCCTTAAGGAAGGAATGCACTCCTCAAGCAACACTTGTTTCTTATAATGACAATATTCTTCACTGCCCCTTTCATTACATTGCTTACACTTCTTTATATAGCTATCTCTATCTCCTAGTAACCTTCTATATATCCTTCTCACATTTATTACATCTAACTACCTTAGTGGTCCTTTATTAATATAGTGGACCTAGTCCACCTTACATTGAATGAACACATTATCATATATTAAATGAATTCCACTAATAATACATAAGCACATTCCCATTGGGTACCTCCCTAGGTACCCCATACTACCTCCCTAGGTATACTACATTCCATCTCCCTTCACATGTTTCGTCCTCGAAACACGAGAAGAAACCATACAATATGATCAGCTAAATAATGTAGCCAACTGGTACCAAGTACGACCATCCATCCATCCGAATGGAAGTCAAACATGATGTCCATCTGTTTCCTTTCTACCCTGATCTTGATCTACATTATGTCGATATTTCCATGAGATTAATTCTCTAGCTTGATGTCTTCCTGTAGTGCTAGTAGGCCTCCATGAAACTCTTGATCGGGTTCCGGTCTAGTGCCCTGTTGGAGCATAAATGTGTTAATGCACACGCCCTTGCCTTGATGACTGTTATGTCTCTAGATGATGTGGATGGCGATATACAAAAACTATAGGAATTTGTTCTTTTTTCTTCAAATCTACCAACACTTTATGCCTTTGAGACAATGACCTCCTTAGCTTCCTTATTATGTCCTTCCTGTAGTTTTTCTTCATCTCCTTCTGTAGACTCTGTCTCTGATTCAACTTCAGACTCGACAATAACTTCTTTATGAACTTCCATGGGTCCATCTTTCTTACTAAGAGACACATCCTGCAATGTGATTTTCTTTTTCTTGTACCACAACTTCAAAAACTTCTTTTGCACATTAATACTAATGGTACCCACTGATTCTATCCAAGGATATCCCAAAACAATATCCACTTCATCAATATCCATATCATAAAAATATGAATTCAACACATATTTATCCATACTGAGCTTCATATCTTTAAAAATTTTAACATTTTCACCCTGAACCTGTGTGCTTTGGATGTTCTTTTCAGTAATTTTCAATCTATTAACCAACTGAATATTGATAAAATTATGCATGCATCTAGGGTTAATAGAAACAATAACCTTCTCCTTCTGAATACAACCATGAACCTTTAATATAAAATTTCCACATGAACATAATTCTTGGTGATGTCTTTATCCTTACTCTTTGTATGAGACCACTTGTCTAAAAGTAATTTTTCAAGTTCTTCCTCAGAAAGTGACATCCACTCAGAATGGTGAAATGATTTCCATCATATGAGAGCATCACCTTTGAACCCCCAGTCTATAAATGATTTCCACTGCCCTTTACATTCTGACTTGTGGGACTTTAAGAACTCTTGAATACTAGGACCATCATCTTTTCCTATAAAATACATCTTGCTTGGAAAAAATATTCAACAAAAACTAGGGTTTAAAAATGAATTACTGTAGAAAATTGCGGCTTTTTCTGGAAAAAAAACCTGAAAAACTGTTGAATTTAAAATGCTCATAACTTAACTTTCCAGAGTCTTTTTTGGTTGTTTTATTTTTGAAATTGGGTATTTGTCCAAGAGGAATTCAAATACCCAATTTTTTTTTCCAAATTCAGCTCATAAATATTCATATTTGAACCTTAAGTGCGTCGCCCTCTTTTTCTACCCTAGAAACAATTCTGCATAAAGAGAAAACAAATATTCCCTTCTTTGGCCAAGGAAAGTGCTCTGATACCAATTGGTAAGTACCTCTACCAGATCTACAAATATACTTCAATAAGACCAAGAATAAACCATAAACCATTCACCATAACATGAACACAAGAATATAGAGAAAACCCTTGAGGTAGGGTAACACCATACATTATTCCTTAGGGAAGGAATGCACTCCTCAAGCAACACTTGCTTCTTACAATGACAATATTCTTCACTCTCCCTTTAATTACATTGCTCACACTTCTTTATATAGCTCTCTCTATCTCCTAAGAACCTTATAGAGAGCCTTCTCACATTTATTATATCTAACTATCGCAGTGGGCCTTATTTATTACTACAGTAGTGGGGAGGCCCAGAGGACCCATAGTGATAATAGTGGAGGCCATTCAATGTAAGGTAGACTAGGTCCACTATATTATTAAATAAGGCCCACCATGGTAGCTAGATATAATAAATGGGCAGTTAGATATAATAAATGTAAGAGGACTTCTTAGAATGTTCTACTTCTAGAAGATTCATCCTCTAGAATGTTCTTAGGTGATGGTAGCACTATATAAAGGAGTGAAAGCAATGTAATGGGACATGAAGAGAAGTATTGTATTTGGAGCGGTAGCCCAATAACAGGATGCCCCCTCGAAGATGCAAGTGAATAGGAAAGTATTCCTTCCATAATAGGATCCATTGTATGGTGTTGTCCTACCCCAAGGGTTTTGATATAATAAAGTGTGGTTTTATATATTGTTTCATATATCTTGTGTGGTGATTGTATTGAAATATCTTTGGCATTATTGTGATACTTTGTATTCAGTCTTTGGGTTGTTAACAATTGGTATCAGAGCCCAGAGGGTCCATAATGATAATAGTGAAGGCCATTCAATGTAAGATGGACTAGGTCCATTGTATTATTAAATAATGCCCAATTCGATTGTTAGATATAATAAATGTAAGAGGACTTCCTAGAAGGTTCTACTTCTAGAAGATTCCTCCTCTAGAATGTTCTTAGGTGATGGTAGCACTATATAAAGGGGTTCAATCAATGTAATGAGATATGAAGATAATTATTGTATTTGGAGTTGAAGCTCAATAGAAGGATTCTTCCTTGAAGAGACATGTGAATAGGAGAGGATCCCTTCCATAATAAGATCCATTGTATGGTGTTTCCCTACCTTAAGGGTTTGATAGTAATAAGATAGATTTTTCATATTGTTCTTCTATATCTATTGTGGTGTTTTTGTATTCAAGTTTTTGGTTCTTGACAGACCATGCAACGATGTTCAAGTCTAAGAAGATGGAGAAGTTTTGTAACGATTACAACATAACTCTGTGACATTCTATGACTTATTACCCATAGGGCAATGGATTAGCAGAATCATCTAACAAGAGTCTGACCAAGATTATTAAAAAACTCCTGCAGGACAACAAGAAGGCTTGGCACAAGATGATTATCTATGCGCTATGGGCCGATAGAATCACTACAAAAAAGTCCATCTCCAAATCACCTTTCCAAATTGTATATGGCACAGAGGCATTTTCCCCACTTCATTGGGATTGCTAGTTAGAAGATTGTTGCAAGAGCTAGAAGTTGAACCAAACAACGCTCAAAGGAGGATAAACCAATTGGTTCATGTGCAACAAATGAGGGAACAAGTTTTCAACCGATCACAGCTTCACCAAGAATGAAGAATATTTTCGACAAGCACACTAAGAAGGAGGATTTCAAGGTAAATGACCTGGTGCTGAAGTGGGATGCGAGGAGTGGAGACAAAGGGAAACATGGAAAGTTTTATCATCTTTGTATGGGGCCATTCAGGATTGTCGCGTATCACAGGAACAACACATATTAGGTACAAGAGCTTAATAGAGAGCTCACTGGTAGGGGACCTGTGAATGGTAGGTTCCTTAAATAGTATCTGGTTTAGTATAGTATTTTTCAGTTTTTTGTGTCATTGTAAATAACCATTTTGTATGTTTTCAAAGAAGACGTTTCGAGTCAGTAGTCAGTGGAAAATTGAAGCCTGAAGTGAAGGCCCTAAGTTTATGATGAGTCTGGTCATGACTGTGTCAAGAAGGTATAGGATGAGTATTTTTCGTTGTTTTAGAGTCTGCAAATCAAATAAATCCCAATGGTAAATCACCTGGTATGCATTTATTTTCCATCTCACCGGAAGGATAGCATCCCCATTGAAGCCAGTTTTTAGAAACGTAATTTTTTCATTCAGAGTTAGTCCTAGATGAGTCGTGGTTCATTTGTCGAAGTGTGTGAGGTCAGGTACTGGATAAAGAATGGGTTAAATTCAACAACTGGTGGGTTTGGCCCTTGGAGTCGGGAAAGGGCATCATAATTAGTCATGTGCGACTTGTAAAGGTCCTTTTCCCAAAAGGTCAAGTCTTGGTAGAAAGAGGGAATTTGCGTTCCAAGGTCAAGGAAAGTTGTTAGAATAAAGGTCACTTCGACAGATATAAAGACCATCATCACCTAATTATGAATTCAGAAACGTTAATAAATCACGACGCTCATATCACATATACTTTGCAACTCTTATCATATGTACCTTGCACACTTCAAAGTGTACCTGTCATGTGAGTTAGCTGCGCAAATCTTCAGCCTACTTCTAAACTTCTCGTCACCATGAATTTATAGTCCTCTGCTATGATTCCATCCCTCACCTATACAATTATAAATACTAGTCGGCTTGCGTGTTTCTCCTTTGCCATCCAAGTTTGTGCGTTGTCGGTGATTTTTTTTGCAAGTCCTGGTTCCTTTCACGCTGGGAAAGCTGATTTCCATCGATTATGTGGTTTTGTTTCCTTAGTTTTCAGTCGTGGTTTGGAGCTTGTTGGAGTTTACAGTGAGCTAGTACGTTGGGCGACAATCCTTCTCGCAGTCAGCCCTTCTTCTTCGAAGTTCTTTCCTATCGCACCGAGTTTCTTTCCGCGTCCAAATTCCTTGGCCACCTCAACACCTTTCCACCATGCCAGAATTTTCTATCGCGCTTCCCTACTGCAACGAGCCTACCATGGTGATTTATCACAGCATCGATCTCCTTATGCGCCAAAAGTTTTCATAGCACCCAGCAACCTCACAATGAACTCCTAGAGTTTTCTTTGCTCGTCGCGCAAGTTTCTATCACTACCATCCCGATAGGTCAGCACGAAGTATATCATTTTCCATTTTTTTCATGAAAAGAGGATGTTATTATCCATCACTGTACTCGTGAAAAAAATACACATTTGCATCATGACAACATCCAAATACATAAGGAATAAGGCATGAGCCAGTAGAGTCGTAAGGCCTAAACCTCACGACTTGAAATTAATCAACTAAGATCCGAATGTCAGGGAATATTTTAAACAAGTCGGATGCATACGCTATTGTGAGAAGATTAAAGGATGCAATGTGAAGCTAGCTAAGAAGTTCTCTCTCAGGTTTAACAGGTTCTGTGCGACCATTGCAGGAATCACATTCTGGGTGATGGAGGAAACTATGTCAGCCACGACAGAGATCCCTTCATGTGGTGAAAGGTTCTCTAAGGGAATGCCTTTAGATGTATTATTCTACGAATACTTTATCAAGTGAAAATTCCTGAATGAAAAATTCGGAGCTGTCGTTACGAGTTGGTATCTCTAGGAGCCTTTCCAAAAGGTCCTAAAGGTGATTAGAAGGTATTTCATCTATGAAAGGAACAAGAAGTCTGACAGGCACCCACGTGGTGGATATTTGTCACGCAGATGTTGTAAACCCACCTGTCAAGAAGGACAATTCTAGGAGAAATGCATGACAATCTTGAAGGAGATGCATGGCCCTCTGATTGTCGTCACCACCTAGAAATCATGAGCGACAACTAGTAGACACCTGCCACACCAAATCTCCACGTGCATACTATAGCCAGTGGTCACATGGAAACAACCAGAGCCCATTACACTGAGTAACAGAGTTTTGACAGTGTGCTCGATCATTCGGGAAACCACTCAAAGGAGAAACACTGTTGCATCACCTCCTTATGATTTAATATTATTGATGACTGAAAGATCATGATGAAGACGTCAATTATGACATGATTGGGTGCAGTTGGGTTTCCTTTTTTAGTAAGTTATGTCGGAAAGGTCATATGGCAGGGAATAACCAGAACCAAAATTCTAGTAGTAGTAGTTGAGGCATAGCATCCCAAGGGGTGCAATTTTTTCTTTCTATATATTTTATCCTTTCAATGTAAGCCTGGTTGGTTGGCAAAGTAGTGTAGGCAATAGACTATTGAATGTAATCTTTGAACCCGATTGAAATATAATGCAAAAGTCATGAGGCTTTGACGAAAAGATTCTAATGGTTGTGGTTTGATGTATTGTGATCCCATCTATGTACATACTTCCTATTTTCTCTATATTCATTCCTTTCCTTGGTTTAAATTGGAATGTTTAATAAGTCTAGAATTCATCGCGTTGTTCTTTAGACTTTTCCATTTAAACTCCATGTTTTCTTCTGAGTAATTTAGAATTCATCTTTATTGGTGCTCTGAGTTGTTTTATGTTCTCTTTCTTTTTCCATACACAATGACCTTTGAACTGAAAGACCATTTCCTTCTTAGCTTTTATCCTCTCAAAGTTTCTCCTACCAAGTCATTAATTTCTCTCGCTTTCGGGAGGTTGACTCCATGGCCCAAGGTTTTGTATTTCCTTTCCAGAGAAAACAAAAGCATTCCACAAACATAATAAATCTAGCCAACCATTCAAAGTCATTATCTATCAGAGACTAAGTCTCAGAGAGAGCCCTCTCTAGGTTGGAAAGGCTAGTTTCCATTGTTAAAGTTGGTCTGTAGGTTACCTATGTCATTCATTTTCTCAACCAAACAAATTTACAGAGTGCTAACATACTCAACCCAAATTATTCTTTATTTCTTTGGTAATTGTATAAATCTCTTGTTTCTAGCATTCACATAGTTTTTTAGTCGTCATCCTCGATGGCCTGCTTTTACCCAGAAAATAAACCCATGTCACCTTTGGTTGGGGAATCCACCCTTTTTTCATATTGACATCATTAACAAACCCTGAGTATCCCAAATCCTTGTCCCCACAATCTCTGAGTTTTCCCACTTTGTTAGCCTCCCACACAATTTAACCTCTTATATAGTCGTCCCCCTAATGCTAGATCCAGTTTTACGATTGCTACCAATCATCCCTCAACACCCCAACCAAGGGCATTCTTGAGTCCCACAACAACGTGACTTCATTCACGTTACTCATCAGTACCTGATATCATCTATTACTCAGTTGATTTCAAGAATCCCTTTGCTTCTTAGTGTCGTGTCTCCCTTCATGTTGACATCAACATGGTTTCCAGAAGGGTGACAGTATCTTGACTCTCATTACCTTTTCAATGAGGAGTCTTGGATGGCACAGAGAGAATCATCATTGTTTTCTGATTCCGTTGACCCCCATAACATGCGACTTCAACAAACTCTCATGTTAAGGTGTGTCTTACTATGTGACCATTGATGTTGTTTCATACCAGCCGAAGTCCTCTAATGTTGATAGGGCATCAATGCCTATGAGTCATCAACGCTTCTTACAGTCATTCATTACTTGCTTC
Source organism: Picea engelmannii (assembly GCA_009831015.1). NCBI lineage: Eukaryota > Viridiplantae > Streptophyta > Pinopsida > Pinales > Pinaceae > Picea > Picea engelmannii. The sequence continues at coordinate 104,241 of ML787561.1, forward strand.
AAAGCCCGTTCACCATTCAAAGCCGTCATCTATCGTTATCAATCGCCCTTGAGAGAATTGTAGCTATCTACATCATCATACATCTTCAATTATAGTCCCACATTTTGGTTTCATGACATGAGCATGGGGCATGCTCACCTCGTTTGTATACATATTTTATTTTTTTCTCCCTAGAGAAATGATGCAGGAGCATCGCCAACGTCAAGCAAGCGTGGGGCACATACCAACACATTTTGGGCACATGACAAATTGTTTAAAATATTTTGAAGTTCGATGTGCCAAACGTTAATGAAACAATTAAGAAAAGAGCATACTCTTTGATTGTAAACAGACCTTGAGCATCCCACTCTCATCTATAGTAGGTGAAGGCATTTATGTTAGTTATTCTAAGTAGATAGCTTTAATTTCCTAGATTTGAAAGTTTTAGGAGCCGGAGGGAAAATGGATATAGACACCCTCACTTGTATCTTTGTAACATGAACATTATGAGAAGAAAGACCAGGAGAGAAGAAGCAGAGAGCTGTGTAGAAGAAACCATGTACATAAGTTCTGAAATTAATATATGAAGCTTGATTCAGACTCATGGTGTTCAAATACTTTCTGTGTATGCATGCTTGAATGTTATGCTTATACTTGTTTCCTCTCTATTATGCATTTTCTTTGATGCGTGAATGTATGATTTGACATTTAATGTTTGAAATCTGAAGAGAGGGAGAGTAAGGAATGAGTTTCAATTGTTTCTCTATCTGAGCAAGAGTTTTCCTGCAAGGAGTGTAGTGAAATTGTTCGCAAGGTGTGCATTGACAGAGGTCAAAGTTCATCTCTGCAAGCTCAGGAGCAAGGATGATTTTAAGGATGGAAATTTATTTTAAAATGTAGAAACCTTGGCGAATCTTACTAATCCTTCATATGCCAACTATAAATGTTTGGCAATATTTTTGTAAAAATATTCAAATTTCTAAGAATTTTATATAGTTTTTATAAAATTTTGGCGATTTTTAAGGTAAAATAATTTTATCCTATATAATTTGGGCGAATAATTTTTAAAATAACGAATCTCGGTTTTTGAAAAACCATAGAAAATTAGCCCATGAGCGAAATTTAGCCCCTAAAACCATCCATGCTCAGGAGAGAGAGCATTTGTTCTCATTCTCAAGGAAGTGCAAGTTAGGCACAGGAGCCGTGCAAGGAGTGTGCAAGCCAAGTGAAGTCTCAATGTTTGCAAACTGAGTGAAGTAGTGGAAGGATTTTTATTGCAGAGAGTGCACAGAGTTGGAGAATTCAATACCTAGAAGTATTCAAGAATTTTCGCAAGGAGTGCGTGTAGGAGTCTTCTTGAAGACTCGAATCGTGGAGAAAGCTCAGGAGGTTTAGTACCTTGAAGCGTTCAGAGAGAAGGCGCATCAATATCATTTCACGGGTGGACATTTTGTGAAGGATCATTTTGTTCATTTCGCAGAAATCGTCAAGGAGGAAATTGACGGTCGAAATCCTCCATGGAGGATTCGCGAAGTCCCAGAAGCCGTCAGATTTCGCAGAGGAGCAGGGGATTTACGGCAACATTTGGTGAGTGATATCTCAGGAGAATCATACTGTAGGATCCAAACCGACCAAGGCCTTTGGATCACCCACATATTTCACATCTTCAGTTTTCGGGAGGTGAAGGGTCGAAACCTGTGTAGCGAGACTCGCGAAATCGTGAAAGGCGAAGTCCCGAAATAGTGAAGCAATCTGAACCATTTGCTAGAAGGAGGAAATGTGTCACGAGATCACCCATATCAGGCACTCGGATATCGGAGGTCCGAAAGAGAAGTTTTTCAACTTCACGAGTGGTGAAATCGCGAGAGAATCGCAACTGTCCATTAGGAGGGGGACAGGTGGCGGAGATCAAGAGATCTCGCATCTTGGAGGTTCGCAAGGTGAGGGCCCAAGGATTGAGCACTCCAAGTTGTGAGAAGCGAAGTCGCGAAGTAATCTAAGTTGTCCATTGGAGGAGGACAGGTGGACGAGATCAAAGGATCTCGTGAACTCGGAGGATCGCCAGGTAAGAGCCCAAAATTTGGGTGCTCGAAGTCACAAGAAGCGAAGCCGCGAAGTGCCGAGGTTGCACCTAAGAGACACGTGGCAGAACCACATGGTGGGCCCAGGAAATAATTAGCCGGACACATGTAACGCTTTTGGAGGAATCAACACCCCATTGACCTCTCGCGTCTCGGAACTCAGGAGATAAGGGAATGACATCTTGAGCCTTCGACTCGCGAAGTCACGAGTAGCGAGAACGAGAGGAGAAAATTCAAATCTCGCCTCTCGGGGGTTCAGGAAAGAAGGTGCCAAAGGTTGAAATTTTGAACTCGTGAAGGCATGAGAGGTAAAAGGCGCTAGTACTTAGCCTAGCCTGTGGTCATGCGAGAAAGGTGTTGATGGAGAAGGAGCCATAATCATTTCATGATCTTGGGTATCGTGGATTTGGAGGAGGAAGAGTCAGAGTCTCAACTCTCGAACTCGTGAGATTGCGAGTTGCCGAGAAGGACCTGTGGATCAATAATTTTGCAGATTCCAGTGGGAATCAAAAGAGTCGATCCAACTCAAGGGCATATAGAACAATCCTGTGACTGGATATCGGTCCCAAGGGCCGATAGGTCTGCACCATTTGGTATCAGAGCCTAGAAAGGTTTCTTTTATTTCTGTAGTGGGGAAAAGAAGATTCACCATGCCACCGAGAAGAAGGGATAGGCAAACACCCAATCCACCAGAGGATAGGGAAATGTCGAGAAGAAGGGGTAGGCAGGTGCCAAATCTAGCCATGGAAAGAGAGATGCGTGACATACGCTCCAGACTCAAGGACATGGAGATAGCACAGAGGCGCACAGCCAGTGTTGGATATGTCAGTGATTCCAAAAATGAAGATTAAATTGGACATAAAAGAGAATAAGTCACAATAGAAGATGCAACAAACAAATGCCTGATTAGGGTTGTTGCAAGAATGGGTGCTAAGGAAAAAATGGATATTCTAGTATATGAAGGAAATCTAGATGCTGAAGAACTTCTAGACTGGATTAGAGCTCTGGACACATATTTTGACTATGAATATGTCGAGGAAGACAAAAAGGTCAAACATGTTGTCACAAGATTGAAAGGACATGCAACATTGTGGTGGGATGAGCTACAAGCTAACAGACGCTACAAAGGCAAGCATAAGATCAAGAGTTGGGATAGGATGATCGCAAAGTTGAAGGCAAAATTTATTCCCAGGGATTACCAAATTACTCTGTTTCAAAGGATGCAGAATTTGAGACAGAAGATGATGACAATGAAGGAGTACACTGAAGAATTCTACAGGCTGAGCATCAGGGTAGGTCATCGCGAAAGTGATGATGAAAAGGTTGTCAGGTACATGAATGATCTGAGATATGACATTCAGGATGAGATGATCATGATGACCATACAAACGGTGGAAGATGCTTATCAAATGGATCTAAAAGCTGAGGAGAAGCTGAGCCAAAAACAAGGTCAAAGAGGCTGAGGAAAAAGTCAACCTAGAGGCAAATCAGTTGTCCAATATAGAAATCAAAAACCCAAGGAAGACTGGAAGTAACCTCAGACTCAAACTGAGAGAGGTGGAAGTTCACAGAGTGGACAACATACCAAACAGAAAGGTCAGTATGTTGATGGAAACATTTTTCCTTGTACCAGAGGTAGAGGAAGAGGAAGAGGTGGAGTGATAAAATGCTTCACATGTGGAAAGAATGGACACAAATCTTATGAGTGTCCAGATAAAAAGAAAGAAGGTGGTGAAACTCACATTGCCAAAGCACATAGGTGGAATGTTGAGGAAGAGGATGCTGAAGGTGGAAGATCACTGATGATGCGAAAAGTTCTCTTAACACCAGAGAAGGAGGTGGAGAATCCGGTGCAAAGGAACAGTCTTTTCCGGACTGCTTGCAAAACCAAGGACAAGGTATGCAAAGTCATTGTGGACAGTGGTAGCACAGATAATCTTGTTTCTATAGAGATGGTAGAAAATATGGAGCTAGAGACTATTGAACATCCAAGCCCATACAGATTTTCGTGGCTACAAAAAGGACATCAGGTAAATGTCACTAAACAATGTTTAGTTGAATTTGAAATAGGAGGGTGTAAAGATGAAATACTTTGTGATGTTATTCCTATGGATGTTTGTCATCTATTGCTGGGTAGACCATGGAAATATGACAGGAATGTGATTCATGATGGGAGAATGAACACATACACCCTAGAGAAGAATGGGAGAACTCACATGTTGTTGCCAATCAAAGATAAAGAGGTGAAACCTGAAGTAAGCAACATTGTACTTCTCATGAGTGGGAAGGAACTTCTTACAGAGGTTAAGAAGAAGGAGGAACCACAATTCATTGTGGTCAGGAAGCCAAATATTGTTTTAAACAGCACAAGGGTAGATGATTTACCAAAAGAGGTTCAGGAACTGCTGGAAGAGTTCACTAACATAGTAGTGGAAGAACTACCTTGTTCGTTGCCACTGATCAGAAGTGTGAGTCATCATATTGATCTCATACCTAGAGCTAGTTTACCAAACAAAGAAGCGTACAGATTGACGCCGCAGGAGAATGAAGAAGTCAAAAGACAGGTCCAGGATTTAATGGAGAAGAGGTTGGTTAGAGAAATCTTAAGTCCATGTGTTGTTCCAACAGTGCTCAGTCCAAAGAAAGATGGAGGCTGGAGGATGTGTACTAACTCAAGGGAAATCAACAAGATAACCATCAGGTATAGATTCACATTGCCAAGAATGGATGATCTGATGGATTGCTTGAGTGGAGCCAAATTTTTTTCAAAAATTGATTTGAAAAGTGGATATCATCAGATTCGTATGAGAGAAGGTGATGAATGGAAGATAGCCTTCAAGACTAATGAAGGGTTGTATGAATGGATTTTTATGCCGTTTGGTTTAACAAACGCACTGAGTACTTTCATGAGGTTGATGAACGAAGTCCTGAAGGAGTTCATCGGAAAAATTGTCATTGTGTATCTTGATGACATACTGACTTTCAGTAAAACAGAGGCAGAGCATCTGGAACAATTGGCTACAGTGATGAAGAGGCTACAGCAAGAGAAGTTGTTGATAAATATGAAGAAATCCTCATTCATGAAGACAAAGCTCATTTATTTGGGGTTTGATATTTCTGCAGATAAGTTGAGGATGGATTCAGATAAGGTGGAGGTAATTAAGAATTAGCCATCACCGAAGAATATGTTTGAAGTTCAAAGTTTTCATGGATTGGCTAGTTTCTATAGGAAGTTCATTAGGAATTTCAGTGGAATTAGTGCACCAATGATGGATACAGTGAAGAAGAGACACAAGTCTTTTCACTGGACAGAAGAGGCGGAGAAAAGCTTCAATTTTTTGAAGAAGAAAATCATGGAACAACCAATTTTGGTGTTGCCTGATTTTACAAAGACATTTCAAGTAAAATGCGATGCAAGTGGATTTGCAATAGGGGCAGTCTTGAGCCAAGAAGATAGACCGATAGCATACTTCAGCGAGAAGTTGAATGAAGCGAAAGTGAAATACTCCACATATGATAAGGAGTTCTATGCTATTATCCAGGCATTGAAGAAATGGAGGCATTACTTAATCCCAAAGGAGTTTGTCTTATACAGTGACAATCATGCTTTGCAATTTGTGACTCAACAAGAGAAGTTGAATCAAAGACATGTTAAATGGGTTGAATACATCCAGAACTTTACTTTTGTAATTAAGCATATTTTTGGAACCGCTAATAAAGTTGTTGATGCTTTGAACAGGAAATGTTTGTTGTTGCAAGAGTTCATAGTCAAAACACTGGGTTTTGATGATCTCAGTGACATGTACAAAGATGATCCATATTTTAAAGAGGTGTATGAAGCAGCTGAGAATCCAATTCTCAGGGACAGAAGTCAATGGACAGAATACATGATCTAGGAAGGATTATTGTTTAAGGGTAATCAACTTTGTATTCCAAAATGCTCCAAGAGGGAGAATTTGTTGAAGGAGAAACATAGTGGAGGATTGGTCAGGCATTTTGGTCATGACAAGATGTTCTCAAATTTAAATGAGTCATATTTTTGGCCAGGAATGAGAGAAGACGTCAAAAGATTCGTGAACAGATGCAGAATTTGTCAGCATTCAAAAGGGAAGAGACAAAATGCAAGCTTTTATCAACCGTTACCCATACCTGACAGGTCGTGGGATGCAGTCAGCATGGACTTCATATTGGGGCTGCCAAGAACACAAAGAGGGTTTGACTCGATCTTTGTAGTGGTATATAGATTTTCTAAGATGGCACATTTCATACCGTGTCAGAAAACCAATGACGCAACTCACATTGCGAATCTATTTTTCAAAGAAGTCATTTGACTTCACAGCTTACCAAGGAGCATAGTTTTAGATCGAGACACCAAGTTCGTGGGACACTTCTGGAGAACCTTATGGAAGAAGATGGGAACAAACTTATCATTCATTTCATCTTATCATCCTCAGGCGGATGGACAGACAGAAGTTGTGAACAAGAGTTTGGGAGACTTGTTGAGAAGCTTGGTGACAGAACACCACAGTCAGTGGGATAATATTCTACCACAGGTGGAATTTGCATATTACGACTCATTGAACAGAAGCACAAGGAAAAGTCCATTCCATGTTGTTTATGGGTTGCAGCCAAGAGGAGTATATGAATTGAGAGATTTAGAACAAAATGCAACTAGGAGTGCTAGTACAGAGGATTTCGCAGAAGCAATGAAGGAACTTCACAGCCAGGTGAAGGAGCGATTGCAGAAATTGAGCCAAGAGTATAAGTGCAGAGAAAATCAACATAGGAGACAACTTCAATTTGAGGTTTGTGATTTGATTCTAGCACATCTGAGAAAGGAAAGATTCCCAAAGGGGACATATAACAAACTGAAGATGAAGAAGATGGGACCATGTAAGGTCTTGAAGAAATTTGGGGCAAATGCTTATGAGATTGAATTAGCCAATGGGATCGAAATTTCCTTGATATTCGATGTCTCATATTTGTACCCATACAAAGCTGAGGGAGAAGGAACAGGTGATGAACAACCAGAGGTTCAGTGGACAAAACAGATGCCAGTTGCAGAGAAGCCATAGATGGAAAGCATACTGGACAAAAGGGTTAGCAAGAAGACCAGAAGAAAGGAATACTTTGAATACTTGGTCAAGTGGAAGGGACATCCAGTTGAAGATGCCAGCTGGGAGAATGAAGCAGAGATCTAGAAGCATGGGCATACCATGCGAGAGCTCATGGACAGGAGCCCATGAAAATTTTCAAGCGAGGGAGTATGATGCAGGAGCATCGCCAATGTCAAGCAAGCATGGGGCACATACCAATGCATTTTGGGCACATGATGAATTGTTTAAAATATTTTGAAGTTCGATGCGCCAAACATTAATGAAACAATTAAGAAAAGAGCGTACTCTTTGATTGTAAACAGACCTTGAGCGTCCTGCTCTCGTCTGTAGTAGGTGAAGGCATTTATGTTAGTTATTGTAAGTAGATAGATTTAATTTCCTAGATTTGACAGTTTTAGGAGCCGGAGGGAAAATAGATATAGACACCCTTACTTGTATCTTTGTAACATGAACATTATGAGAAGAGAGCACGGGAGAGAAGAAGCAGAGAGCTGTGTAGCAGAAACCATGTACAGAAGTTCTGAAATTAATATATGAAGCTTGATTCAGACTCATGGTGTTCAAATACTTTCTATGTATGCATGCTTGAATGTTATGCTTATACTTGTTTACTCTCTGTTATGCATTTGCTTTGATGCATGAATGTATGATTTCACATTTAATGTATGAAATTTGAAGAGAGGGAGAGTAAGGAATGAGTTTCAATTGTTTCTCTATCTGAGCAAGATTTTTCCTACAAGGAGTGCAGTGAAATTGTCCACAAGGTGTGCGTTGACAGAGGTCAGAGTTCGTCTCTGCAAGATCAAGAGAGATAGCATTTGTTCTCATTCTCAAGGAAGTGAAAGTTAAGCACAGGAGCCGTGCAAGGAGTGTGCAGGCTGAGTGAAGTCTCAGTGTTTGCAAACTGAATGAAGTAGTGGAAGGATTGTTATTGCAGAGAGTGCATAGAGTCAGAGAATTTAATACCTGGAAGTATTCAAGAATTGCCGCAAGGAGTGCGTGCAGGAGTCTTCTTGAAGACTCGAATCGTGGAGAAATCTCAGGAGGTTTAGTACCTTGAAGCGTTCAGAGAGAAGGCGCAGCGATATCGTTTCGCGGGTGGACGTTTTGCGAAGGATCATTTTGTTCATTTCGCAGAAATCATCAAGGAGGAAATTGACGGTCGGAATCCTCCATGGAGGATTCGTTAAGTCCCAGAAGCCATCAAATTTCGCAGAGGAGTAGGGGAGTTACGACAGCATTCGGCGAGTGATATCTCAGGAGAATCGGACCATAGGATGTGAACCAACCAGGGCCATTGGATCACCCACATATTTCGCATCTCGGGTTTTCGGGAGGTGAAGGGTCAAAACCTGTGTAGCGAGACTCGTGAAATGGCGAAAGGCGAAGTCCCGAAATAGCGAAGGAATCTAAGCCATTTTCTATAAGGAGGACACATGTCGCGAGATCACCCGTATCAGGGACTCGGATATCGGAGGTCCAAAAGAGAATTTTTCAACTTCACGAGCGGTGAAATCACGAGAGAATCGCAGCCGTCCATTAGGAGGGGGGCAGGTGGAGAAGATCAAGAGATCTCGCGTCTTGGAGGTTCGCAGGGTGAGGGCCCAAGGATTGAGCACTCCAAGTCGCGAGAAGCGAAGTCACAAAGTAATCTAAGCCATCCATCGGAGGAGGACAGGTGGCAGAGATCAGAGGATCTCGTGAACTCGGAGGATCGTCAGGTGAGAGCCCAAAATTTGGGTGCTCGAAGTCGCGAGAAGCGAATCCGCGAAGTGTCGAGGTTGCACCTAAGCGACACATGGCAGAGCCACATGGTGGGCCCGGGAAATAATCAGCCGGACACACGTCACACTTTTGGAGGAGTCAACACCTTGTTGACCTCTCACGTCTTGGGAACTCAAGAGATAAGGGAACAAAATCTCGAGCCTTCAACTCGCGAAGTCGCGAGTAGCGAGAACAAGAGGAGAAAAGTCAAATCTTGCCTATCGGGGGCTGAGGAAAGAAGGTGCCAAAGGTTGAACCTTTGAACTCGCGAAGGCGTGAGAGGCGAAAGGCGCTAGTGCTTAGCCTAGCCAGTGGTTGTACGGGAAAGGTGATGATGGAGAAGGAGCCATAATCATTTCACGATCTTGGGTATCGCGGATTTGGAGGAGGAAGAGTCAAAGTCTCAACTCGCGAACTCGCGAGATTGCGAGTTGCCGAGAAGGACCTGTGGATCGATAATTTTGTAAATTCCAGTGGGAATCAAAAGAGTCGATCTGGCTCAAGGGCATATAGAATGATCCTATGAGCAGATATCGGTCTCGAGGGTTGATAGGTCTCCACCAAGGTTTTGTTCCCACAATTTTCCCTCTCCCTCCGGTGGATCGCTCTTGAAGTTTCTCTCTTCACTCTTCATTACAATGGAACTCTTAGAAAAGGAAACATTGATGTATTTCGGCTATACGTATGCTCCTAACCTCACACATCATGGGGAATATGTTATCACTGAAAAATCATCCACAACATTGCACACAATGATTGAAGAAAGACATCAATTCTAGTAGCAATTATTCCACCTACAGTACCAAAATCCATCAAAAAGGAAAAAAACTATATACTTCATTCAAACATCAAAGTGCGCAAATTCACCAAAGGAAGCGCGTGCAGAATCCTCAGGATAACACAATCCTCAGCGTGCACTATTCATAAGATGCACAACTATATACGAGAAAATCCACACTTCTCATGAATGATGCATTTATGAATCTTGTCGGTCTCTCAGCCACTTCTAGTCTGACCCCCAACACGATTTGACACTCAGATCTGAGGGAAATCTAGCTTGGAGGTTGGTCAAGGGCCAGGAAGTTCCCTAAAAGGCCCCTTGTTCACACTATGAACTAATTATATCTTGCCATGAATGGACAATATAAATATGTGGAATGGATGTGCCAGAAAAATCAGAATTTCAAGGTATTGTTATGCTGCAAGAATTATTCTTGGAGAATCCTCTTTTCTCTTGGAATCATTCAAACACTATAGCAAGGGCCATTCCACTCACCTCTTGAGAGGATTGGCATTGTATTTCTTCACCACGGTCACTTGCCATTGCATGAAGAGAAGAGATATCTATTAGGGAACTCAAGAGCCCTCCCAAGGAGGAAGAGGGGATTCATAAGTCCCTGCCTTTCTCTACAGTGTTTATCTTATCAATATATTGATCCATTGGTAGCTATATGATGGTCATTTTTTGTTTTTCAAGGTTCTAGTTCTTGCAAGCTTCTCTAAAATTTATTTCTTCTTGTTTTTAGTTTTATTTCCTTGTTTCATATGTATTTGGTTATCTAATCAACTCACAAAGCTCTGTCTTGTCTAGTTGACTTAACTAAGCATGCAAGTGTTGTGTTTTTGCTCACCCATGTAGAAAAACAAATGAACACCAACTAATGTTTGGGACACAATATAGTATAGCATACATAAGTATTCTCTATATCCATATAACTTCACTTAATCAATCAAACACATAGTGAAACGAGAGGTAGTAGGCATATATATTAACTAATAAATCAAAATATACATATTTGTACCAAACAAGTCGGAAACAAATGGAATAGCGACGTTCCACCCAACTGTAGATGCAAAACATCGAAGTTACTTGTCCTGGTCACCCCCTATCCTGGCCATGACTCCATAAGGGTGAACTAAGCTCCACTCCTTAGCCAATGTAACTTATGTACAATTCAAAAAATCATTTTCCTAACACAATGAGTGCTCCCACAACATATATTCCCTTTCCACAACATACTAAATTGTGTCCTGCCTCCCACATATGTTGTGTATATCCTTTTTCTCTTGCCTAATAATTTTCTTTGATCCATTTTCCTCCTTGGAAATTCATAGATTTAGAAATACCTGATTTTTAGGGGCTTCCTGTGACAAAACTCCACTTTTGACACTTGTTAAAATTAGCCCCGAGTTAACTCGCACATGTTCCCCACTCATGTAGTCACAGTCGACTATTTTTAACCTGGTTGTTCCATCTATTTTCTGCATTAAATAAATTAAAATTTTTGTCTCTTACATTTGTCCGTCAAAAGAGGATAGTTGGAAAGTCAAATTCATGCTCAATAATTAAAAATATAATAGTTAAATGTCTTAATAATACTAAGTACAAATTTCCATAAACGGAAATTATTCAAATAAAAATGTTTAATACTTGAGGATATTACATCCTCTCCCCCTTAAGTATAACATTGTTCTCAGTGTTAGTATTTCCTTTCATTCATCACTTGGAATAGAGTTGGATATAGTTTCATCATTTCATCTTCCAAATCTCAAGTATCCTCCTCATGACTAAAATGCTTCCATTGAAATTTTGCCTAAGCAATGACTTTGTTCTGAGGTATTGTTTCTTTCTTGTCCATAATGCACATAGTTTTTGCTTGGAACTCACCTTTTGGTTCCACCTGCACCATGTTCCAATCAATGATGTGAGTAGGCTTATCAATATATCTTTTTAATAACGAAACATGAAAAAGATTATGAATTTTTAAATTAGTAGAGAGCACTAGTTGGTATGCCACTGGTCTGATTCGAACTAAAACTTAAAATGGATCATAAATATTGGTGCCAACTTGGAACATTTCCCTAGATTTAATGAGCTTATTCTTGCTTTGACTTTAAGGTATACGTGTTCTCAAACACTAAATTCCTAATGCCTCATTTTTTGATCTACATATCTTTTCTGTCAATCTTGTGCAACCTTTAAATTTTGTTGCACATTTTTGACCATTTGTTCCATTTCTTGGAGCATTTCTGGTCCAATCATTATTTGGTCAAGTGAATTATCCCAAATGATCGGAGTTGTAGATTTATTATCATATAGGACTTTGAAAGGACTCTTTCTTACCGACACTTGATAACCATTATTGTATGAAAATTTGATTAAGTGAAGGCATTCTTCCCACTTAGTTGGTTTTGTTCTTACGCACATTAGTAACATATCCTCAATATTATGATTTGTACATTTTTTTTGTCCATCCATTTGTGGATGATAACTTGTACTGAAATTCAAATTAGTTCCCAGACCTACAAACAGTTATTTCCAGAAGTTTGATGTAATTTTGACATATCTATCTGAAATCACCATTTTAGGAATTCCATGCAATGTAAATATCTCCTTCATAAAAATTTCAGCGATATTAATAGCTCTATAAGTAAATTTCACAGGTATGAAATCAACAGACTTACACAATTTATCCATGACTACCATAATAGAATCATGTTATCTTTTATTTTTAGGAAAACCTTTAATGAAATCCATCGAAATGATTTCCCATTTCCATTCTGGAATAGGTAAAGGTTGTATAGACATGCTAGTTGTTGATGTTCATATTCCACCTGTTGATAATCTAAGCATTTGGATAAGTAATCAGTTGTTTCAGATTTCATATCAGGGCAATAAAATTGTTTCCTTAAAGCTATTATCATTTTATGATATCCAGGATGACCAGAATAGGGATTTTTATGGAACTCATTTAGGATTACTAGCTTTAATTCAGCAGAATTAGGTACATATATTTTGTTTCTGAACTTTATTATACCATTTTTGTTGATACTGTAATCTTCACCATCCAATTTCCCTTCATTTTTCAGCGATTGTTCTGTTGTTTTAATGTATTCTACATCATTTTTTCTTGTAGATTTAATTATTTCCTCAATAACACTTTTTGATTTGTTGATAATAAGTTCGTATAATTCATTATTTCTTCAACTTAGTGCATCTGTGATTTTATTCTCCTTTCCTTTGATGTGTCAAACTTCTAAATCATATTCGCTTAAAAAGGCTAACCACCTTGCTTGTCATGCATTGAGATCTTGTTGACTTAATAGATGTTTCACACCGTTGTTATCAGTTAATAATAAAATTTCATTCCCATTAAGTAATGTCACAGCGCTTTTAGTGCATGAATTACAACTACTAATTCCAGGTCATGAGTTACATAATTTCTTTCATGTTTCTTCATTTTGCGTGTCTCGTAACAAATTATGTGTACATCCTGTGACAATACTCCTAATACCTCTTTAATTGCATCTACGCAAACTGTAAAATCTTTGTAAGGATCAACCACTTTAAGGATTGGTGTTGTAGTTAGTAAGCCTTTTAGTTTATCAAAACTATCTTGACGTTTTTTAGACCAAATAAATTTCTCTCCCTTTTTCTGCAGTGATGGAATCAGATAAGCAATCTTAGAAAATATTTCGATAAACCTCTGTTAATAATCGGTAATCCCCATGAATGATCGCATGTCCACTACATTATTAGGTACATGCCATTCCATAATAGCTTTAATTTTTTCGGGGTCTACTACAATACCATATTATGATATTACATGTCCCAAATATTGTATCTTTCTTTGATAGAAGTCGCATTTATTGAACTTAACATATATATTATGCTCTCTTAGAGTCTTTAATACTATTTACAAATGTTGTTCATGTTCTTCTTCATAATTTGAATAGATTAATATATCATCAATAAAGATCAATACAAATTTATCTAAGTATTGGTTGAATATACTATTCATTAAACACATAAAAGTGTCTGGTGCATTAGTAAGTCCAAATGGGATTACTACAAAACATAATGCCCATAACGTGTCCTAAAAGCCATTTGGTTTACGTCTTCATCTTTTATTCTGATTTGATGATAACCAAACCTTAAATCCAATTTAGAGAATATTTTTGCTCCTCCAACCTCATCAAATAAATCATTAATCCTGGGCAACGAGTACTTATTTTTAATCGCCATTTTATTCAATTGAAGATAGTAAATACATAGCCATAGAGTTCCATCTTTCTTTTTGATAAAGAATATTGGTGCTCCCCATGGTGAAAGACTTGGTCTCATGTATTCTTTATCTAATAATTCCCGTAGTTGAATTTTTAATTCCGTCAACTTAGGGATACTCATCTTGTAAGGTTCCTTTAGCACTGGTGCAGATCCTAGTAGTAGATCAATAGAGAAGTTTATTTCTCTTATGGGAGGTAATTCTGATATTTCTTCTGCAAATACATCCTCAAATCCTCAAAGTGCAGAAAATTCTTCTAAACTCTATTTGTTTTCTTTATATAGTATATTTGTTACTTGGATAACATATATTTTGCAGCCTTTATTAATGGACTTCTTAAATTTCATTGCTGATACTTTTCTGACAGAAACTGGTTTACTAATTCCTTGCACTGTTCTTGATACTCCACTTTCATCAGTGTAAATAGATGATTTTTCATAATAGTTCAGTACAAATTTATATTCCTCTAGTCAGTCGATACTTATAAGCATGTCATATGAACCTAAAGGTAGTACATTCAAATTTACCTTTCTATCTTGGCCACTTATATCCAACTTACAGTCACGAATGAATTCAGATACTTTTCTTTTTTTGCCTATTGCTAATTACACTAACCATGATTTAATATGTTTTACCCCTTTAAGTTTGCTTGAATCTACCAAAGATGGGGTAACATAACTTAAAATAGCTCCAAGGTATATTAGAATAGAAATTTTGTTGTCGTGAATTTTACTTTCAAGATCTCCACAATGGTGTATTGATGATTTGCTTGCCTACCATCTAGAGTTGCCTTGATCCTATGAATATTTTTTCCAATATCTACAACTTTCGAAGTTTCTTGTATGTTCTGAATAGTTTTATCTGCAACATTTTTGTATGGATAGTTTCTCAACAAATGTGGTTCACCACATCCCCAACACTTCAATGGTTCTCTAGGATTATCCATTTTTTTCTCGATTCCCAAATTAACTGGCTTGTTTCCTTGTACCTGTGATGAGTTCCTAGAGAAATTATTTTCTCGATGTCGCTTGGACATATTATGAAATGCTGATGGCTTGAAACCCTTCCTCCATTTATTGAGTTTCTCTTGTTTCTTTTCTCTCCATGTTTTTGGATTTTCAAATCATTGTTTGTATTATTCATAGCATATTCTTTCCTTTAGCAGTACTTCATTTATTGTTTTTGTATTATCAAACTCTATTATATCATTATATAATTGAGGTAAGCAACTTAAGAACCCCTAAACCTTTATCTTTTCATCTTTTATGTAAGAAACAAATCTCAATAGTTACAGAAATTTAGTAATCAGATCCTCCATAGACATCTGTCATAATTTCAACTCATAGAATTATTTAGTTTTCCTCTCATAATAACTTTCATATAGATATTGCTTCCTAAAACATTTCTTAAAGTCTGTCCATTCCATTTTCTTTTCCTTTAAACCTTTGGCTAACTTTAAATCTTGCCACCATATACTAGATTTACCCTTCATATTATAGATAGCCATCCTTACTTTCATATTACTAGAGTAATTGTAAATGTGGAAATATTTACTTATGTCAAGTAAACAGGCTTCTGTCTCTTCGCCAGTTGTGGACTCTCCAACAAAAGTTGAAGATTTGATTTTCTTAAATTCTCCATCTCTTTTATTTTCCTTACTATAGATACTCTGTTTTTAGTCATATGTGTATCGTTAGAAGAGTTGTTTTCTTTCTCTGTTCCATGGCTTGAATCCTTTGAAGATTTTTTACTGACATCCTCATCCACATCATTATTCTCTGGGCTCTTTTTCATTGCTATTCTTCTTAACAACATCCCATTTATTTATTGTTGATATTCCTTTGCTTTCTTTAGTTTCTCATTATCAACCTTGAATGTTTGTAACTCTATTATTAGATTCTTCGTTGTTTCCAAAACTTGTGTTGTTGAGTTGCTTTCATTGGGGTGTTCTGGATTTCTATGAAGTTGTTGATGATCATTTCCTTCAAGTTTGTTTTCTTCACCATTATGTGCTGACATGGTTACAAAAATTTGAAACAGTCTGTTTGTATCAATGAACAGTTTGTTTGTTAGATCTTTCATCAAACACTATATTTTTTATGGTAATTTCCTTAATCCTAGCTATTATAACCTATAGCTCTCATACCATATATATAACAAACCCAAATTTCCATAACAAAGAAAAATTTTATTTCAAAACATCATTAAGAAATAAAGACTTATTGTTATCACAAAGTATAAATTCGATTCTATATTAATCACATGATCATACCCTAATTTAAAGGTGCAAGAAATATTAATCCATGCAAAAGGATTTTCCATTTTAATGAAGAGATCTTACCAAAATAGTGTCTCGACAACATTTGAATAGTTTAATTCTATGTTTTAATGAACCCATATCATATTTTCGTTGGGTACTTTTTAAAAGGGGTATTGTCTCCTAAGTAAAAGTGCTATATCATTTGACTCAAATGCAAAACTCACAAAGGGAAGAGTTCTCGTAACGTAACTTCACCTATATACTTTCAAGACTTACCCATCTTATGGATTTTGAACTTATGATTCGGATCGTGCTAGCTTTAAATTGTTCCTCCTACTAACTTTGAAAAAGGTATAGGCTATAATGGCAACTTAAGCAAAATCGACGGTGGATATAGAACTCTAGCTAGATCGTAAGGATTTTCACGAACTCTTGTTTTCTTCCATTCCTCAAGGTTCTCTCTTTCTATAAAAAAAAAATTATTCCTTTACTCTGTACTTTGTGGTGAGCTGCAATCCTATGGAGCTACTCGTGCCAATGGCGAAAAGGATTACCTCAATACTTTCCTACCTTTGGATTTCCAGGTAACTTATTTCTTCCCAATATTTGAAAAAAAATAAAACTTTTGTACATATAGGAAAGGTTTAAGATTTTCCTTTTACGTAATAAACTCCTGGAAGGTATTTCCTTCATCTCTTATCTCGGGGATGTAGAACCGAGTTTACTTACGGGTTTATCGCCATCACTTAGCGAAACAACATTGAAAGGGTTAAGTGAAGGATGAGAAATACTCATCCTTCAGATAACGAATAATACTCTTCATTGAAAAATGTTTCCAGAGGAATAAATTGGATTGCAAAGGTATTGTCTCTTGTTATTATCACTTATTGTCTCTTGTTAAATTAGAATAAACACATTATTGCCTGTTCAAGTTTGAGAGAAACAATAGATTAGTACTCATGTTCTCCTCGATCATTAAGGTATGCGTTTTTAGTTATCTATCGGATCTTTGCATTTTGTCCTTTATGAACTCTAATTCCCCACGAAGTATGTTAATAAACTAGTTTTCCCAAATCGATAACTTCTAGTTACGATTGTGTAGTAACTTGTAGAAAATTCATTCGACCTGTCCATAAATTTTTGGACCCTAGCTCAGTCTAAGACTCTATATATACTTGGATTTAGCTTGTCAATATATTTAACAGAGAATTGTGTATAAGAGATTAATATGTATCTAGGTCAATTTTTCGTTTAATATACATCTATTTATGTTTATAGTGGATTCCTTTTTTTTTTGGAAGAAATTTTTGTGCCTCTTAATTTACTTTGTTTTAATTCCATGTATTTACTAAGTGTATGGATATGAAATTTTAATTATGGGTCCCATCAGGTTATTTGGCTATTCAGGAATTGATCAGGATTATTCGACCACTTGCAACAAGATTTTTGTTAGTTATAGTTATAACTGTAACCTCAACAGTATGTGACTGTACACTACCACCTGTTCTGGCCAGCTGTACCAGTTCGTTAGGATTTCCTGTTTTGTTTCTTGATCTTCTTGATTTTCTCGAGCTTATTTATCTCAGCTCTTTTCCCTTAATGAAATGCGCTCTACTCATTCTTGTTTCCAATTTCGTCTCCTCTGTATTATCTTCTTTTCTTCTCATTTTGTCATGGTATCATAGCATAGAAAGTAAGCCTCTTCACAGTGCCTGGAGATCAGCTTGATCCTAAGAAGAAGAGAGAAGAGCTTACATTGTATCGCAGATGAGAGCACGGGATGCAAGATTCTTCATAGAAGCCTAGAGAGCAGTCCGCAGTCCGCAATATGCTAAAAAGATCATTGGAGACAACAAGAGCGAGGAAGCAAAGCTGTAGAAGGATGAAGCACTTAAAGATTCATGATCATTTAAAGAATTCATGAAATTCTTTTGCATTTAAAGATTCGTGAAATTCTTTCTTCGGAAGGAAGTTTCCAAAAGCAACAAAGGACAAGCTACAACAGCCGTAAGATCGGTCGCGGGAACAGATATGAGCCATTAATCAAGCTTAGAAACGACGAGGAGCGCGCAGAAGAGGCGATTTTTTTTTCCAGTCGTTAGATCTGGGCAAGACCAAGATAAGCCGTCAGATCAAGCAAAGCTTAAGTCATGACTGTCAAATCTCATTGAAGGGAGATCGATGGTGGGGACCCATTGCGGAGATAGGGAAGGACATTAAAGCATCAGGAAGTTGAGACTCTGCAATCCCTCAGGATCATTGATCTTGCTAGATCAACAGATCAATGATGGATATCGATCCCACTACAAACAAGCATATTTGCATTGTGGAGATCGAGAAGGAAATTAAAGCGTGAGAAAGTTGAGTTTCCGCAATCACTCGTGGTCGTTGATCTTCACGGTCCATCGAAACATGACTTTCGACCTTGCAAAGTGAGATAAGTAGCCAAAGGTTAAGCCAAAGTCACACCTCTCGATCACATATAAAGAATTAATGTGCGTCGATCCAAGAAGGGGACACATGTCAAGTGATCCTCGTATTTGGTGATCTCATACTCTGGGAGGAAGGAAGCAGTGCTGAGTAAATAAATCTCGAAGGCCCGAAGCCTAGAAGTTCATCTGGACTGTCCATCGACGAAGACATGTGGACGAAGGAAATTCCACTTCGCTAGTTCGAGGCTCGAAGAAAACAAGGTGCATTGTTGCCAGAACTTCTAAAGCCTCGAAGGACGAAGTAAATCTGAGTCGTCCAATCAAGAGGACACATGGAGGCTATTCTCGCACTTCCAAGATTCGACACTCCCGAGGATTGCGCGTATTAGTAGACAAAAACTCCTGAAGGCCAAAGTTCCGAAGAAGATCTTTGTCGTTTGTTTACAGAGGCCTAAGGATCATTGGATCTACACCTCTATGGATAGTTCGTCTCCTTGGCACTTAGGTAGTATTGTGATTATGAGCGGTGAAAGATCTATGAAGCCCGAAGTCCCAAAGTAATTATGAGTCATAGATATCGACGGGTAATTGAGATTGTCGATATCTTCCCCTATTCGAAGGTTTGTCAGTTTGGAGGATTGTGAGGTAAGAAAGGAATATCGCCCAGAGCCCCGAAGGCCCGAAGGGACAAATTCCCGAATTAACTATATGAACCGTTGATCTCAAATCAACGAGGACCGTTGATATTTGCAACAATTCATTTATTCATCCATTCGAGTATTTGAAGGAATTGAGACCTTCACACGTCTTAACACCCGAAGCTCGAAGGCCCGAAGCGCCTGGTTCTCAGCCCCCGGTCACATGAGAAGCTAAACTTCAAATTTTTTTTTTGGCTCTTGAGTAAACTCAGATAGCTTGATTCCGCCATTAGAGAGGCTACAGTTGCTAAAGAAGAGAGCTCAGAGCTCTGACTCCATAGATATCTTGCTTGGATAGTCAGGTCCAACTAGATCGAAGCTAAGAAGTGGTCTACCCCGTGTTTTTTGGCCCGAAGTCACACACATGATTTCATAGACCTAGTTTTACGAGCAGGAACAGGAAAGCAGGAAAATCACGAAAATCTCTAACAATTTTTTTTTGTTCAAGTTTTTTTCAAGATGGCCATCTCTAGCAATTTAGGACCAACACAAGAATCGATTCTTCTTGGAAAGAACTATGAATTTTGGTCTATTAGAATGAAATCCTTCTTACAAGCAAAAGAGTGATGGGATCTAGTGAATCTTGGCTACGTGGAACCAGATCCAGCAGACCTTGCTGCCATGAGCAATCAACAGAGAACTTCTTAGGAAACACAGAGGAACATAGAGAATAAAGCACAATTTTGGATTCAAAACTCAGTGGATGACTCGATTTTATCAAAAATCACAGGCGTTGTTACTTCAAAACAGGCCTGGGACATCCTTAAATCAACTTACCAAGGAAATGCCAGGGTCAAAATAGTCAAGATGCAAACCTTGAGGACACATTTTGAGACTTTAAAAATGACAAAGTCTGAAAACGTTGATCGATTTATGACCAGAGTCATGGGAATTGTAAACAAGATCAGATTGACTAGTGAATACATCCCTAATCAAAGAATCATTGATAAAGTCCTCATAAGTCTTCCAAATAAATTTAAAATGGTTGTTATAGCCATCCTTGAATCCAAGGATTTGTCTAATTTTTCAACAGTTGAATTAATGGGCTCTCTACTGACACATGAGACCAGACTACATCTCTAAGATGAGTCAATAGCCAACGCATTCAAGACTCAATTATCCTTCAACAGAGAGAGAGGCAGAGGTAGAGGCAGAGGTCACCGAGGAACAGGGAGCAGTCCATGTAACAATCACTCAAGTGAAGGTAACAGACAACATAACAAAAATCATAATTTCCAGCCTCAAAGAGGTGGAGGGAGAAGATCAAATGACAAATCAAGTATACAATTCTACTACTGCAAAAAGTATGGGTACTATGGATCTGAATGCCAGAAGAAGTAAGCATATCAGTTATCAGGCAGAGCGCATGTCTCTATGGTATGTTTCTATCATGCCACAAAACTAAAGAACAACACAAAGATCTCTGGTTGTTGGACAATGAATGCAGAAATCACATGACAGGTAACAAAGATTTACTTTCATGCATTGATTCTTCTATTTCATCTGATATTACACTTGGAAATGATTCCTTAGTCAAAGTTCAAGGAAAATGAATTATACCTATTCTCACTAAACAAAATGTAAAGAAATACATAAACAATGTCTATCACGTTCTAGATCTGAAACATAATCTGTTAACTGTAGGACAACTTATTGAACATGGCTATAAGGTACTGTTTGAGGGAGAATCATGTAGGGAATATGAAAAAAATCCCAGCAGACAATTGATTTATGAAATCCACATGACTAGGAATAGAATGTTTCCCCTGACCATTAGAACTGCAAATTTGATCCAATCTTATGCACAAAGTGCATCCACCCCCAATGAAACTATGGTTTGGCATGCAAGATTTGGACATCTACCCTTTCAGAGTCTAAGACTTCTACAAAAGAACTCCATGGTCGAAGGTCTACCTATTTTGAAAGAGCAAAATCCCCCATGTGAGTGTTGTATTCTTGGAAAACGTAAGAGAACTAGTTTTCCACAGTCCTCTACTCAAGACAAACAACACTTAGAGATGGTTCACACTGACCTATGTGGACCAATTCAAACAAAGGAAATAGGTGGTAGCTTTTATTTCCTAACATTTATTGATGACTTTAGTTGGAAAATATGGATCTATTTTCTCAGACACAAGTCTGAAAAATTTGCAAAGTTCAAAGAGTTTAAGGCTGAAGATGAAAAACACAGAGGGAAATATGTCAAGACTCTCAGGTCATATAGAGGAGGAGAATACATCTCCAAAGAATTTGCAAATTTCTGCAAATCACAAGGCATTATTATGCAAACTACAACTAGGTATACTCCACAACAAAATGGAGTGCCTAAAAGGAAAAATTAAACAATAATGAACATGGAAAGAAGCCTTCTCAGATAGAAATGTCTGTCAAATCTATTTTGGGATGAAGTAGTAGCATGCTCAGTTTATCTCCTGAATAGATATCCAACCACTGATCTCAAGATGAAGGTCCCTGAAGAGGCATGGAATGGGACAAAGCTAAATGTTGCTCATCTCAGGACATTTGGATGCATAGCATTCGCTCACATACCTTCCGAATTGAGGAAGAAACTTGATGATAGAAGTGAGAAATGCATTTTTGTTGCCTGCAATGAGACATCCAAAGCCTACATACTCTATAATTTGATTTCAAAGAAACTGTTCTGAACAAAAATGTCAAATTTATTGAAAATCAATTCTGGAGTGAGTCTGAAAATTGGCCTATGGATAGTTAAAATCCATTGCTGCCATTTCCTAAAAACACAGAAAATTCATGACAACAAACATATCAGCCTGCCCTTCCAAGATTGCAGATACAAAGATAGCTTGAAATTCCTCATGACAACTCTACTTCAAGCATAAATTCATCCTCTGAACTTCAAAATCAGAGAACTCGAAGCTTGAGAGAAATCCATCAACAGTTGGATGACATTGATCAACACAATATTTTTCCATTAATGTCATGTCAACCTACATCTCTTAAAGAGGTATCTAAAGAGATACATTGGGTTCAAGCCATGAACCAAGAGATTGACTCCATTGAGAAGAAGAAGACATGGGATCTTGTTGATATTCCCAAACACAAGAAAAGTATTGGTGTCAAGTGAATTTACAAAACTAAGCTCAATGAAAAGGGGTAGGTTGAACAAAAACCAAAGGATTTTCACAACAAATAGGCATTGATTATGGTGAAACTTTTTCTCCAGTAGCAAGGGTGGACACTATAAGGACTCTCTTAACCATAGTAGCTCAACACAAATGCCAATTATACCAGATGGATGTCAAGTCATCTTCCCTGAACGGTGTCTTAGAAGAAGAGGTCTATGTGGATCAACTGCCTAGATTTGAAGTCAAAGAGCAGCCAGCCAAAGTGTATTAGTTGAAGAAAGCCTTGTCTGGTTTAAAGCAAGCTCCAAGAGCTTGGTATAACAAAATTGACACTTACCTGATCAAGAATGGTTTCAGCAGAAGCCAAAATGAGCCAACTCTATACACCAAAATTGATCAACAAGGAAAATTTTGATTGTATGTTTATATATTGATGACATGATATATACTAGAAATCTTGATTTAACCAGTTTTAAACATGCCATGCAATCTGAGTTTGAGATGACAAATCTTGGCATAATCAAATATTTTTTGGGGATTGAGGTTGACCATTCAACCAAAGGAATTTTTTTCTGTCAGGAAAAGTATGCAGCAGACATCATCAAAAGATTATGCATGGAAGACTGCAATCCAACAGAAACTCCTATACCCCTAGGCAAAAAATTGAGCAAGCAAGATGAAGGCCCTACATTGGATTCTACCTTGTACAAAAGTTTAGTAGGTAGTTTGTTGTATCTTATAGCAACTAAGCCTGATATTATGTATGGATCCAGTTTTGTTTCCAGGTTCATGGAATCCCCCAAAGATTCTCATTGGAATATGGAGAAAAGGATTCTGAGATATGTTGCAGGCACTCTCAATTTTGGCTTATGGTACACTTAGTCTGATGATAATCATCTCCATGGTTACATAGACAGTGATTTTGTAGGCAGCCTAGATGACCGAAAAAACACCTTAGGACACGCTTTTCACGTTGGCACGAACTTGATTTCTTGGGTATCAAAGAAGCATCATATTGTCTCAATATCTTCTGCAGAGGCAGAGTATGTCGCTGCTACCTCAGCTTCTTGTCAAGTTGTATTGCTGCGAAGACTATTGAATGATATGCCACATACATAAAATGAGCCAACTCCTATTTTATGTGACAACACTTCAACAATTGCTTTATCCAAAAACCATGTGTTTAACAAGAAAATAAAGCACATTGACACTCGCTTTCACTTCATATGCGAGCTAGTCAATAATGGTGACATCGCACTTCAATTTTGTGGCTCACGAAATGAGCTTGCAAACATTTTTACAAAGCCACTAGGAAAATCCATTTTTGATTTTCAGAGACAACACTTGGGCATTATCAGTGCTGATGTTTGTAACTGTTGAGTTTAAGAGGGAGTGAACTAGTTATAGTTATAATTGTAACCTCAACAGTATGTGACTGTACACTTCTAGTTGTTCTGGCGAGGTACGAGTTCGTTAAGATTTTTTATTTTGTTTCTTGATTTTCTTGATTTGCTTGAGCGTAATTAGTTTAACTCTTTTCCCTTAATGAAATGCGTTTTTCTCATTCTTGTAACTTCCAATTTCATCTCCTCTGTATTATCTTCTTTGCTTCTCATTTTGTCAATTTTGACCTCCATTTTGACCTCCAATGAAACGTTGGTACACGTAAAACAAAGTTTATTTGTTTTAAATTAACGGTTAGATTCTTCACTATTTATAATACCCTTTTAAGCTAATCAAGGCCATTACTGACACGGTAAGAGACCTCGTATCATTACAACAACAAGTATTATAAATATCTCGACAACAAGTATTATTACAATTGCTGGTATGTTGTCCTTCTACGTTTTAATCTGGTAGCTTCTTAATATACTAATCACTCTTGTAAATGTGATTGCCTGGCTGGTCTGACCCGTAATAAATCTATGGCTATTCCACATAGAGGTACTCAAGTTCCAATCTGGGATGATTTGTTTGGGGTATATGGAATATCCTTTTAAATTTGGACTTATCTCTTTGGGAACTATAAATATATTTTTCGAGGGGAAGGGCATCTGTTTACAACCACTATGCTTATCTAGTTTATATAAACTAAAAGGGATTTTCGCTAAGATTATGTACAGTCCATGAGCTCAATACAACTTCTTTATTTTTATATTTATTATAACAAAGTACTCCTTTCTGTCCTTTCTATTAAAAAAAATAATTTTGTGTAATCCCTTGCATGATTTCTCTGTTTTGTTCAATTGACTGGAAAAATATGATATCATATTGTAACTTCTTGCTAGTTCTTTTTCCTATCAGTAATCTCTTTTTTCATATTTTCTTTTTTCGCAATTTTAATTAATTATTTAAATTTATCACTCAAAATCAAACTTGAGAGTAATATCTAAATTTCTTTTAAATTATGCAATCTATTTCACATACTCACTAGATCTAATTATCAAGCTAAAAACATATGCATCATATGCATCATGGATTTTTATTTTCCTATAACATAGGCATCAGAGGTTTTTATTTTCACAATAATGTAGTACACAACAAATTGTAATTACTCTCTGCTAATTTTTGTTTTATCTTTGTTTCTTATCATCTCCTTTGAAATATACCAGCGTGACTATATGTATAGCCTACATAAATCTTCTCTAGATCTATACAACTTCACTTAATCTATCAAACACGTAGTTAAACCATGGGTAGTAGGAAGATATATTAACTAATAAATCAGAATATACATATATGTACCAAACAAGCCCCCCAAAAAATGGAATAGTCAAGTTTCACTAAATAGTAGATGCAATACAACCAATTTACTTTTCATAATCACTCTATAGCTTAATCATGATTCCATCAAGGTGAATGAAGCTCCACCTCTTAGTCAATGTACCTTTCGTACTGTTAAAAAACAATGAGTGCTTCCACAACAAATATTTCCTTTCCACAACATATTGAACCACATCCTACCTCCCACATATGTTGTATATACTATTTTTCTCTTTCTTAGGTCTTTTCTTGAATCCATTTCCGTCCTTGGAAATTAGGAGCTTTAGAAATCTCTTATTTTTAGGGGCTTCCTGTGACATAACTCCACTTCTCACACTTGCTAAAAACCAACTTTGAGTTAACTCACACATGTTCCCCATTCATGGAGTCATAGTCAATTATTTTTGTATCTTGTCTCTTACATATGTCGCTTGACTAAGTCAAAGTCTTTCTCAATAATTAAAAATATAATAGTTAAATGACTTAATAATACTAAGTATGAATTTCCATAAATGAAAATTATTCAAATAAAAATGTTTAATAAGTGAAGATATTACATCATCACATCACATAAATATGTAGAGATGTTCAAAACCTTTGTAAGGAGCTCAAGAATTCAAAAAATGGATGTCAAGGTAGATAGATATGGTAAAGTTACTAAAATATTTTTCATATTAAAAATAATATATGCATATTTTTATAATACATGCATATTTTTAAAGATATTTAAAGAAGGTGCACATTATTTGAAATTATTTTATTTTTTAGATGGGAGAATTTTTACTCTCAATTTGGTTGTTTCAATTTAGGTTCATTCTGAAAATAACAAAATCTTCATTTTTCCAAAAGACTCTCAATATCTCCATTTCTTATGTTATTTTTCATTAATCTTGATATCGCCATTTCTTATGTTATTTTTCATTAATCTTGATATCTCCATTTCTTATGTTATTTTTCATTAATCTTGATAAATCCATTTTCAATGAAACTACATACACATATAGATTGGACTATATAGATTCAAAATATACAATTTTTTTAAACAATATTATTTAAATTTTTAAATTTATTTTTGTCTTCACATATATTGAAATTTCCTATAACTTTGTATTTCCTTACCTAATATTTCACTAGTATAAACTGAGCTCTACAATATAAAATCTAATAATAATAAAAATAAAAATAATTTGTGTATTAACTCATGACCTAGTAATTTAAGGGCTATAATTATTTTCATAATTTAAGAAAAAAAACAAATTTAAAAAAAAAAAAAATTATAGAAAAACATATGCATTATATTTTGCAACAAAAATAACATAAAACTCTTAGAAAAGATTTTACATTTGGTATGGTCATATGAAAATTTCATAAATAAAAATTATATATTAGGAAAGCTAATTGGATTTGGTAGGTTGCACTTGAAGGTGTATTATAGTTGTGTACAAAGATTTAATAAAATTGTATATGAAAGACATTTTTATAACTTTACTAACCCTATTCTTCTAATTAATTTGGTGCCCCTTTGGGTCTATATTGAAGAAAATTTTCCAAAATCCATTTTAAAATTCCATATCTGAACTCCACATTTTTGGTCTGTTACACTTAAAGGTGTACTATAGGCGTGTAGAAAGATTCAGTTAAATTGTATACAATAGAAACAATTTAATAAAATTGTAATAATAATGGAACAAATCATTACAATATAAATTCTTAAAAATGAAGTATACAATTGCAAATCTGAAAAAAATTTAAAAAATGAAATATACAATTACAAATCTGTTGTTGCAGCACAATTAGTCTCCATAGAAAGGAAGCAACAGTTCAAAAGCATGAGATTTAATTAATTTATAGATTCTGCCCAGACCTACTTTATTATGAGAGAAATAGAACGTGCTACTTACTCCTACTTTGCATAGCTTTGATGCATGCTTTATGAGAACTCCTAAAGTCGGTGCTGGTAAATTAAATATTAGCTTCACATGGCTTCAAGAGTTTCATATGCATCTATATTTTTTCAACCTTTAGCCTTGTGGATATGAGTACATTTTTTATAGTCTCTAACAATATAGATTTGGTCACCCACACTCCCATATGCATCTTGATTCCGGTGCCATGTCCATAACGCGTGTGTTGAATTGTGTACCTACAACACAATTGGAGTACATGATAAGATTCTTCGATTATAAAAAACAAGAAAACCCTAGAATTTAAGTTAGTGGATATATTTTTACAGATTCCGTTGGAATTCATATTTTAATATGATATGTTAGGTCTCACCTCATGTATGCCATGACCAAAGCTGGATTCTCTGTAAGCACTCCATTCTGGTTGCCTGTCCCAACACAACTTGCCCTTGGCTAGACCCGAGGTGTATTTGAAAGGGCACACACCTCCATATTCTGGCTTTATGCTTGTGATATTGGGGCAGTATCCAGGCTCATCAGCATGATGCGTGGCAAGCCTCTCAATGTTTCCTCCATGACCAACAGTGATATAGACAGGGCCACATGGATCCAACCCATATTTATAAACTCGGTTCATTCTCTCGTATGCATGCACCTATAGTATGATACACAAAGTTCGCGAGCTTCAGGGAACATATATAAGAGAAACTAATAGCTATTCCATGCGATTATGCTCTTATGGATAAAGAATAAGATCTTACATGTCCAGGGAAAGCAAGATCCACACCATACTCGTAAAGAAGGTCTTCCATCTGTTGTCTCATGTTAGAATTAATGATTAATTTGGGGTTGGTTGAAGATTTGTAGGAGGTTGTTGAGATATCTTCTCAACCACTCCCTCCAAATATGGAATCAGTTGAATCTGTATCCAACTATATATGTACGTATGTGTGTGTGCAATATTTTTAATTATTGTGTGTTATTCCTGTGCATCTATGCTCTCATGATTTTTATTTTGGTATCAGAGCAGGTTCAGCCCTGACTCTCTCACTAGAGTGGCTGTGATGATGGAAACTCTGAATTTTAATCATTTGTATATAGAATAGCGTAGGAGTGTTGAATTTCTAAATTTTTTCTGTATTTTCCGTGTGTTATTTAACTGGTGAGAGTGTACTGTTTTTATTTATGTGTTTATGTAAAAGAAAGTAGGAACTCTTGTATCTTGATATAAGCTGGCAGCCCCGGTTTCAAGAACAACTGTTCTTATTGGAAGTCACCTTGTATAATTGAATGTTG
>ML787561.1:155011-166993 GCA_009831015.1 Picea engelmannii
AATATGGCATATGAAGAAAAAAGTTGGTTGTGGCATCTGAGGTATGGACATTTGAATTTTCATAGTCTGAAGCTTCTAACATCAAAAGAATTAGTTTATGGTTTGCCTAAGGTTCAAGAACAGAAGGATATTTGTGAAGGATGTGCTAAAGGAAAACACACAAGAGAGAAATTTTCAAAAGGAAATGCATGGAGGGCCCATTATCCACTTCAGTTAGTTCACTCAGACATTTGTGGTCCTATGCAGACAAAGAGTTTGGGTAAGTCATCATATTTTATTACTTTTATTGATGATTACTCACGAAAGTGTTGGGTTTATTTTTTGAAGACTAAGGATGAAGCAATTGATACATTCAAGAGGTTTAAAGCCCTTATGAAAAATGAAAGAGGTTGCAAAATCAAGTGCTTAAGGACTAATCATTGAGGAGAATTTTGTTCAAATTTTTTTCAGAATTATTGTGATATGAGTGGCATCAAAAGACAACTCACCACTACTTACACACCTCAAGAAAATGGAGTAGCAGAGAGGAAAAATCGTACAGTGGTGGAAATGGCAAGAAGTATGTTACAAACCAAGGGATTAAGCAATTCTTTTTGGGGTGATGCAGTTGCTACATCTGTATATATTCTCAATAGATGTCCCACAAGTGCACTTGATATGATGACTCCATATGAAGCATGGTATGAAAAAAAGCCTAATGTTAATCATTTTAGAGTCTTTGGTTGTGTAGCCTATGTCCATGTAGTTGATCAAAAGAGATAAAAGTTAGATCCAAAAAGTGAGTCATGCATTTTTGTTGGATATAGTGAACAAAGTAAGGCTTACAGGTTGTATAATCCTCTCACTGATAGCATTGTTGTGTCAAGAGATGTAATTTTTTATGAAGGGGGAGTTTATGGTCATCAAAAATGCCATGATGATATGTCTAAATATGTTTTGGATAAGGATATTATTGATGATATTGATAATGAGCAACCCACTAACATTTCAGCTCCAAGTGCTACAAATTCACCAAGTATCCCCTCATCTAATTCTTCAGTTCCAAGTGCAAGCCCAACATCAAATTCAAATTCTACAAGGAAGGTAAGAAGATTAAGTGACATTTATTAAAGGAGTAAAAGTCCATCACATGAAGAAGATCCAATAGGTGAGACAGTAAATTTTGCTTTACGTTCCAAGGTTGATTTTGAACCATCATGTTTTGAAGATGCATGTACTAATGAGGTTTGGGTGCATGCAATGCAAGAAGAGATAGATTCTATTCACAGGAATGATTCTTGGGAGCTTACAGAACTTCCACATGACAATAAAAAGATTGGTACTAAATGGGTCTACAAGACTAAGTACAATAGTGATGGGAGTGTTGAAAGACACAAGGCAAGATTAGTTGCTAAAGGCTTCACACAGAGGTATGAAATTGATTATGAAGAAACATTTGCACCAGTAGCAAGACAAGAGACTGTTAGAATGATGATTTCATTAGCAGCTCAGAAGAAATGGAGCATTCATCACATGGATGTGAAAAGTGCTTTTTTGATTGGGTACTTAGAAGAAGAAGTGTTTGTGGAACAGCCACAAGGTTTTGAAGTTCAAAGAAAAGAAAATCAAGTATACAAGTTGAAGAAGGCTTTGTATAGCCTCAAGCAATCACCAAGAACATGGTATGCTAGGATTGATGGATATTTTCAGGAGAGTGGCTTCAATAGAAGTAAAAGTGAACCTACACTTTACTACAAACAAGAAGGTAATGATATTCTTATTGTAAGTCTATATGTTGACGACTTATTATATATGGGTAGTAGTTTTAAGATGAAGGATGAATTCAAAATTGCTATGATGAATGAATTTGAGATGAAAGATTTGGGTCTCATGCAATATTTTCTGGGTATAGAGGTTTATCAAAATGAGGATGAAATTTTCATTTGTCAAACAAAGTATGCAAAAGATATGTTGAAGAAATTTGATATGGTAGATAGTAAACCAACCTTCACTCCAACTGCTCATGGAATTGTGTTGTGTAGACATAATGGTGTTGAAATAGTTGATGAGGCAACATACAAAAGTATTGTTGCAAGTTTGATGTTTCTAACCCACATAAGACCTAATATTGCTTATTCAGTTTCTCTTGTTTCAAGATACATGACATAGCCATCTAAAATACATATGAAGGCACCCAAGAGAATTTTGAGGTATGTGAGAGAAACTCTAAATTTTTGTATTCATAACTGCACTTCTAAAAGGTTTAATCTTGTTGGATTTAGTGATTCTGATTGGGGAGGTAGTTTGGATGACTGGAGGTCTACATCTGGTAATTGTTTCTCTTTTGGTTCAGGGTTGATTACTTGGAGCTCAAAGAAACAAAGTATAGTTGCACTTTCATCCACAGAAGCAGAGTATGTTGCAGTCACCTCAGCAGGTACACAAGCATTATGACTTAGAAAAGTTCTAGAAGAAATTGGAGAGAAGCAAATTCGTCCTACAGTGATATTTTGTGATAACACTAGTGCCATCAAATTGCACAAGAATCCAGTCCATCATAGCAGGACAAAATATTTTGATTTAAAGTATCATTTCATTAGAGATTTGGTGCAAAAAAAGGAAGTAGAACTAATGTATATAAAGACCCAAGAACAACTTGCAGACATTTTGACAAAGGTAGTTGCTAAAGTCTAGTTTTTGAAACTTCGGGATCAGATTGTGAGCCCTCTCAGCATCAAGGGGGAGTATGTTGGTAATTGATGCAGTCTTGTCAATCATCTGACATGATGCAATCTATTTACAGTTTTCTTTTATGTCAGTTAGTATTCATATATAGATTGTCTGACTAAATAATGCATGCAAAATGCATGAATAGTTTTCTAAAATCAATTGTTGTAAGCGTTCAATCAAGAGCAACTAACTGTTTGTTCTATGAAGCTATGTATTGTTATAAAGAACAAGGTTGATCAGAGTGAATACAACCTTTTTGTGCAATTACAATTCTTTCTTCTTTCTATGATATTGTGATTTAATCATTTAGTATATTGTTATGCTATTTCATTAAATGATTATTTAGTCCATAGATAGACTTGCATAAATCCTAAATCCTTGAGGGGCACCGTCACAAGCTTAAACGGGCCTTCCAATGTTGTTGGAATGGACAATACTCCTCTCACAAACAAGCACACTTGCCATGATACCAAACAAAATGAAAAGCTGCAACCCCGTCGTTTCAGGAGCTACTTGCCACCTTGGGTTCTCTCCTATCGATATGATTTTCTTTCTATGCCTGCGATAAATCTATATATAAACGGAAGCAGGGCGTTTATGTTCATTATTGCCCATGGTACCGAGCATCTATTTGCAAATTTATTAATCTTTTTCTGGCTATTTTACTATGCAATCCCACGTCTTCCGATGTCCTGCCAGCCCATTTGTGAGGAAATATGCATATCCATCCAAACGTCTTCGAACTTATCCATTAGTACCACCAATTATGAGGTCGGCATTTCTTTCATATCCAACTAAATAGGTGGACATTACCATATGACGGAGAATCCGTACTTTTTTGAAGAAACACTGAACTGATAATTAATTATTTAAAAAAAAAAAATTCAATGACTAGAAAAGATGAAGTTGAATGATTCTGAAATTTTAATCAAGTTTTGATAATATGGATTGATTTAGAATGGAAATTTTTTCAAATATCTTAATATGGATTCATTTAAAATGTTTTTTTTCAAAGACAGCATAAGCTTTAGACTTTCAAACTTTTTATAAAGTTATCACTGTAAGAAATCAAATTAGCTTACTCTACCCTCCAACGTGTATATTTATTTTCACATTAAAATGAATAATTTAACTAACATGCATAGATTGGGTTGGTGGTTTTTTTGGAGGTTAGTTATTCCCTATCAATATGATTTTTTTAACATGCCTGCCATAGATATATATTTAAACATAAGCAGGGCGTGCTCATTATTTCCGATGATAACAAGCATCAACTTGCAAATAGTTTATTCCCTCGTTGGCAATCGTTTGGCAGATCTCACTGTCTTCCAATGCAATGTAATTGCAAATATTTTATTCAAATTTTGGCGATTTTAGGATGGATTCCCCCGTCCCCCTGCTATATATATTTAAATAATCATCTACTCACATAAATATAACAATCCAAAATCTAAAGGTTTCTTATGAAATTCGAACTTTTTTTCATTATGCATAAACATGGTATATTTAAATGAGTAGAAGATTATTAAATATGCATGAGAATCTCCCTATAATATATGTGAGCATGCTCACATATATTCTATGTGAGCCTGCTCACATATATTCTATGTGAGCAGGCTCACATATAACATATAATATATGTGAGCTTGTTCACATATATTCTATGTGAGCATGCTCTATGTGAACAGGCTCACATATATTATATATGTGAGCCTGTTCACATAGAGCATGCTCACATAGAATATATGTGAGCAGGCTCACATAGAATATATGTGTGAGCAGGCTCAGCCTGCTCACATATAATATATTAATATATGTGAGCCTGCTCACATATAATATATTAATATATGTGAGCCTGTTCACATATAATATATGTGAGCTTGTTCACATATAATATATGTAAGCCTACTCACATATATTATATGTCAACAGACTCACATATAATATATGTGAGTCTACTCACACTATATGTAAATAAAGTTGAGCATATTATATAAAAAGGTGAGGTGGATATTATATAAATGATTTCCCTTATTAGTTCGCAAGGCCAGAACATTGTTGACCATCAATTACCTAAGGTTTGACTAAAAATATTTTTCCATTCTCCAATAATGTACATACTAAAAACAAAATAATTTTTTTTTTTAATTGTTTAAACTACTTTTATAATTAACACTAACGTTATTGGCTACACAAGCTACACATTTGTAATCTTATTGTCGAGAGAATGTAATTTTTTCATACCACCTAAAGTCCAGAGTCTTATTATTGCTTCGTGGCTCCCACACAATTTAATCTTACATTATTATATAAAAGTATATAACCTAATTTATATACAATGATTTTATGTCGGTTCTTTAAATATGTCAAAAGATTTGGCTGAAACATGATGATCATGTTTCTTCAAAAATCTTTATCTTTCATTAAAGCCACTGCCATTGCCTTGAAAATGTTCAGTTTTCATTAAAACCATTGCCATTGCCTTCACAACTATGCGTCCAAGTCTCCACCTCCCACACATCTCTGCAACCAATGTCGCCTACACAACTCTGCAACAATAGTCTCCATCGCCAAGCATTTGCTTCACAATCTCCACAGCCTGCACAACTCAATAGTTTCCACCGACAAGCATTGCCTTCACAATCTCCACCACCTACACAACGCTCTGGCCACAGTTTCCACTGCGTTGCACCAAGCCTTCACAAGAGGACCTCAACAATAACCTTGGTGTACAAATCAGAAGTTCAAATTAGTCAGCTAGAGGAACAAAGCTAGAGGAACAAATCCATTCTGTAGCAAATGGAAAACCCCCTATTGATGGAGGAACCAACCACACTGATGCTACCGATTCTATGCAACTGAGGAACCACACTATGCTATGCAATTGTAAGTTATTCAATCAAATCTTCTTTTATATAAAAAAAATTGAACTTAACTTACCAATGAAAGTGGAATTGCTTCTTTAATTTATTTCTTTGCATATCTGAGGGTTCAATGTGAGGAATTGGATTTATTTACTCACGCAACATTTTCCTCAGATTTCCTTTTTAGAATACGAGAAACCACTGAGATCTTCACTGTAGTATGTATTGGTTCATCCTCTTTAGGATAACCAGAATGGTTTTAAAGGAATGAAAGGAGTCAGGAGCTGATCTTCTTATTACAGCTCCTGATCGATTTGCGTCCACCAACTACTTCTTTTCATCCCCCTGTATCTATCTGTGACGGGACACCTGCTTCTATCTTGTGCTAGATGGATGGTGGGTACGTAAAGACAAGGAAGTCCCTGCAGAAAGCCAATTTAATGAAATTCAATGCATCATTAGATCTGGCAGTGTGAAAATTAAATTAAATTAGTGTTGTCTGTGTAAACTCATTTATAACAATTTCCCATACAAAATTGTAAGATACTCTCATGTTTTCTAATAATAGAAGAACACTAGCAGTATGCGACTAAAAAAATATTTGATTGACATAGATTTAAAACATGAATCATTTTTCGGACTTAAATAAACATGAAATTGTTAGCTTAATGAAGTTGGCATGAAATTAAAGAGAATAAAGACATTTACAGGTCAAGTGCATTTTTTTGCGCACCTAAAATAAAAAAATTTAGGTTAATATTTTTCTACCTCAAAAACAATGCATGGAATTAAAAACCTTAATATGGTATTATATATGGTTTAAAGTTGCCATTAGTACATAAATTCAAACAAAAAAAATCCTGGCGCAACTGGGCTGTCCTAGACTTGAACCAGAGAACTCGCCCATGAAGTAAGTCCTCTATATCAGCAAACAAATAGTGATTAAATGAGTTGGATTTATTCCATACATGCTTTCTTCTTGGTTGGTGAAATCCCTGACTCTCAATTGCTTAATCAAGAGATCAAGTTAGAGGAAGGTTGGGTGCGGCCAAGTCCATATGCAGGAAGAAAAAAGAATGCAAGTAAGGATGATGGAATAGCCCTTATGCAGAAAGAAAGAGGAATGCAAGTAAGGATGTTGGAACTGTTAAGGAAAACACCTAATTACATTCTTAACTAGTTAGTTAGTTAGTTTACCATTATAGAAGTTGGCAACTCACTCTGTAACGTCTTGTAACCATATTATGTAGCTATACATGTTCATATTAATAGAATACACATCAATAGTGTAGTGTGTTGCATCAAATCTATCTCTACTTAATCTTTTCATGGTATGAGAGCGGGTCTAGGCCTCACTCCATCACTGGAGGGCCCAGAGACCCAGGGTTATGAAA
The DNA here is from genome assembly GCA_009831015.1 of Picea engelmannii. Lineage (NCBI taxonomy): Eukaryota > Viridiplantae > Streptophyta > Pinopsida > Pinales > Pinaceae > Picea > Picea engelmannii. The sequence goes on from ML787561.1 coordinate 161,979, forward strand.
ATATCTTCCTTTGAAATATGAGGATTGGATTTTGAAACTACTGCTATTGCTGCATAACCGGGAAATCAGTGATTTCTGCACACTCAAAAGATATGAAGCAGGTAATTGCTTAGTTAAAATCGTTCGGTTGGAATTTCGTACAGGCGAGGTATGCCATCTAGGCGCTGAGGAAAATGCGCAGAGAAGAGCTCCAAGGTTACAGATCAATAAAGATGAGTGAGAGAAATTGATCTATCCGAGCGTACGGAAGAAAGGAGAAAAGGACCATTTGGAAAGCCGCCCAGAGAAGTTGTTTGTCGTTGGTGTGACTTGAACGGTTTGTTTTTGGTCTCACGCTCTCACATAGAAAGGAGTCGCCCGTTTGGAAGAGGGCCATCAGTTAGAGAAAAGCCGCTGCTCTTTTATTTGGAATGCCCAAACAAACATCGGATCCGCGTGACAGTTTTCATGGCAATTTAGAGAAGTTGATAAGGTTTACCAGGCACGTGAGAAACCCGGAGAAGCGAACAGAAATTTATTTGAGAAGAGCACTCATGCCGATTTTTAAAAGATCGGCACAATCGGTGAGGAAGTCGAACAAGAATTTTTTTATTTTACATTTTATAAGATGTATAAAAAGAAGTGCTCTCCATTATTTAACAAAAAGTCTTTATTATTTCAAAAGAGGTCGTGAGAAGTTTTTGGGTTGCTCTTTGTGTGGATTTATAAGGATCCACAATCTGCTATAAGATCCAAAAGATCCACAATCTATAAGAAAATTGTGTGGAGTCATAAAGTTGATTAGTAGGAGTGCCACATGTAAATGTTCTCGTTGAAGTGGATTTGGATGAAATTCTCAAAATGATTGGGAATAGTTTGTTTGTTGAAAGCATGCTTAGTGTGTTGAGTTATTATTGATTGTGTACCTTTTTAAAGGATGAAAATAGAAAATATTTGTGTCTTGGAAGAATGTATTGAATCTTATTGAGTCTAGCTAACTCAATATTGGTATAGTTATTTTGTTAGAATTCGCGACTCTAACAAAATGACAGGAGAATAAGGAAATCCAAGATGAAGGTAAATTCAAGAGAAAAAAGATGTTAAGCATGGTGATGAGATTTATTTTGACTATTATTAAGAAATTTGCAAAGAGTGAAGCAACTTCAGTGAATCGAAGAAGCAGATTCCAGTTAGGCGCGAGAGTCGATATCAATGAATCGAGAAACAGATTATGGTGAAGAAGAGTCAAGCGAATAGTTTGCAAGACAGAAGATCGAGGCTTCCAGGAAGTAGGGACAAAATTATTGCCTCTTCCATTATTGAAGAGCAAGAATCCATTTTATGAACATTTCCGCATTTTAGGAACAACGTTTTTGCATTATTGAGTAGTAAAAATTGCATGAAGAAAGTCGCAAAGAAGAAAGATGGGCAGAGACATGCAACAAAATATAACTAAATTTTTGGTTTTTCATTCATTAGCAAATACATAAGAATTGAATTGTTGTAATTTGAGGGGTGCGTAAGGGGTGCATGTTCGGTTGTACCCGACACTCCATTAGACACTCCACTCCAGTAAGTTTTTTGATCTAATTATTTTGGTCCCATTTGTAAGAAGTTGTGAGCTTTGCTATAGGTAAGCTTTGTTCCCCATGTTCAGTAAGCCGTGAATGAGGCCTACATAGGTCAATATGTGATCATGTAGTATGTATCATTGGTTTCGAGTAGCATGAAGCATTGGCCATGATACATCACAACTATCCCTCGTTTCGAGCAGCTTGAGGCGAGGAATGTGGTATAAAGTCCACTTTGGTAAAGGAATGTGGTATGAAGTCCACTTTGGTAGATACAAGGGTGTCTACTTATATGCTAACTTGATGATTGTATCGGAGAATTTGAATCTTCGATTAACAGGGGAAATGTGAGATATTAATCTCGAGTCAGGACCAAGTTTTGTTTAAGGAGGAGTGTGAAGTCTATTGCATTGGAATGCATTGGCAGCTGGTGATAGTGATAGTTTTTCTCTGATGTAATTAAGGAGGAGTGTTAAGGAAAACACCTAATTACATTCTTAACTAGTTAGTTAGTTAGTTTACCGTTATAGGAGTTGGTAACTCACTCTGTAACGTCTTGTAACCATATTGTGTAGCTATACATGTTCATATTAATAGAATACACATCAATAGTGTAGTGTGTTGCATCAAATCTATCTCTGCTTAATCTTTTCAGGAACATACTCTCGCTCTAAATCTGGGAAATCCCGATAAATGGATGTATGTGGGATGCACGTGCACAGGAACGAACGGATGGATGTATGTGGGATGCACGTGCACAGGAACGAACGGATTGACAGGGTGGTGTTGATTCAACTAAAATTGGGTCTGCTCCTCTACTCCTCTCTTTATGTCCTCCACCTTAATCGTTGCTTGCTCTGACGAAGGGAAACTATGTAGCCCTAATAGACCTATCCTCTACTATGGAAATGTTTTGACTCAGAAGATATTGAGAACCCCATACTAGTCATAAAAGTCCTTCTCAAGATCATCTTGCGTCTAATATAAATCAAGAAGGAAAACAAAATGTAATAGGCAGGCCGAGCTTCCCTCGAGAGACTGAAGACACTCAGATATTATCTCTTGCACGAGGTAAATAATAACGTATATATTCTCAATGAGAGCTTATATGGAATATGAATTGAATTATTGTTAATTGCTTACTTGTTGCATAAGGTGAGTTTGGATGGATACATGGCAACCGACGAGCAATTTTCTAGGAGCCTAGTATGTGTAGGAATGGCAACGAGGAAAGTATGTATAGGGATGGTAGAGAAAAATGTAATCATCAATGCTTGCCTTCACAAAACACAACCAATAGTCACAATACCTCAATGTTATCTGCAAATGTCACCACTATGTAGAAGTGTGGACTTTTGGAACAACTGGGACATCTTGAATTCCCCGATGACTGTATTGGTATTTCAAGCTAATTTAGGGATTAGAACTTTTATAAGATTTATTTAAATTTTTTAATTACAATATTGCTAACTTCATCAATTTGTGTTTTCATAAGATTTATTTAAATTTATTTGTTATTATAATGATGGATTTTGGTAAATAATTATTTAAGTAGACCGAGGGCAACACATGCCCCATAACACGAAGTTCTACCTCCAAAATGATATTCTTTACTGCTTGATCAATTGTCTTTCTATGAGTATGCAACTCTCTCTACAAGTAGACATGTCATGGCATTCTCGTTTATATGAGGGGATTAGATCCATAGTTATTGGGATTACACCGAAAATGTGTTATTTTTTATATGATGTGGTCTCATTTACTCTAGAAACTGATACTATCTATATTGGCCTCCTGTTTGGTTGTAAAAAACACACCAGAGCCAAAAACCTCCCTATTTGGACTCGTACTGGTTTAAAAGTAAAGCACTTTGTCGGCTAAAAAAGATCAGTGGAATGGCGTTTATCGGTCTTAGTTAACATGATGCAACTTTTAGCAGAAAATCCCTTCACAATCAGGGTTTTCTCAATGCAAAACCATTCCTCAGTGTACAAATCCTATATTTGACATTTTTTCCGATATATACTTGTTTAGGGTTTCAAACGATCTATTTGGACATCATAGAATGTGAAAGTTCAACATAGATGAAGGAACTAGCGGCACAAAAGGCTAAAAGAAACGTAGGCCCCTACAATTGTTTAAGAAATGTAGACCCCTACAATTGTTTATTTTCCTCAAAGTCTTTAACCGTTGTACGCGATCTTTTGAACTTTGGTCAAATCTAAACTAGTTGTTGCAATGTACCAGGATACAAGTTGCTCCTGTTTTCTATACAAGTTGCTCCTGTATTATCTTCTAACTTGTACAAATGATTTACTTGTTTATGACTCACCTTTGACATCGCTATATGGTCTATGCAGTCCCCTGATGCTACTTATCACTCCTTTGTGGTAGTGTATGTTGTCAAAGCATTGAATTTCATATAAAACATTCTAAATATACGCATATATGGTTTAAAGTAAAATAATTTGTTTTCCTTATTTGAATTTCATAAAGCATGTTATTTTGTTGGCAGACGAGTGTGTGGAATAAATGCATCATCTTCAGAATGTCCTTGGGCGGTAAGAAATGAGGTTATGCTTTAAATCGCGTTAGCATTCAACCCAGTTGGTACACCTTGTCTTTCTGCTTTTTTTTTTTTGCTTGGTCTCATTGAATGGCATAGATAGTGCCTGAGTTCGGTTGTGCACTTTCATTAGAAATCGGTGTGAATTTTTCCAAAAACAATGCAGGTAGATAGGTAGGGCTTGATTGCATCCACATGTATTTGTTTTATTGTTCTCAGCCAAATTCCTTCTGCTCCAATTGACTTTATTTTCACCGATGAAACTATCATTATGTTGGTGTAAGAGTCATTTATTGGTGCTCTAATGTACAGAATTACTTTCTACGATTAAGGATTTTCTTCTTTAAAACCTACTAGTTCGATATCCATGACATAAAACTTAATTGCAAGTAAATAATTTTAAACTGTTTTTGAAAATAATTTTAGGTTTTGGCTTAGTTTTGGAGTAACCCTGGTTCATCATTTCTGCATCTTTGTACATGATCCTAGGTTTGGATTTCATTTGGGGAAAAGTAGGCCCAGTATCTCTGCAAGACAATACAAATTATTTTGGTTTTTGGATGATTTCTTGGGGATAAATCAGTTTATTGTGAAGAACGAATCTGCGGAAACAGAAACCGAATTGATAGAACAGAGAAACGAATTTAACAGGAACCGCAGAACAGAATTGCATAAAACGCACACCCAACAGATCTCATTATTGAATAGATAAAAAGGAATTACATGCAAAGGGAATGCTTCGTAAACAACGAAGCGTCTAACAGCTCACTCAACTCAGCGATGAAAACGATGAATCCAAACAACTGAAAGTTAACTAGTTAACTGAGTGATTGCTCAACTTATTCGTCTAACACACCCCCTTAAGTTGGAGCGTGACAATCATTTAACCTAACAACACT
>ML787561.1:170031-190999 GCA_009831015.1 Picea engelmannii
CAATCTCGCCTCATGCGATAAAAGAGAGCCCATCAGCTGATCTATGGTAAACATAGTCAGATCCTTCGATTCTTCGATTGCAACAACAACCATATTAAATTTTTCAGGAAGGCTTCGCAATACCTTCTCCACAATTTTCTGATCAGGAATGTCTTCACCTTGACTTCAGATTTGATGGACGAGGTACTTTACACTCGTCATAAACTGGTCGACTGTCTTTGTATCTTTCATAGACATTGTTTCAAACTTCCGTCGCAAAGTTTGCAACTTGACGATCTTCACTTTCTCGGTTCCTTGATAGATGTTCATGAGAGTATCCCACGCTCCTTTGGCGGTGGTCTCGCCTTCAATTTTCGAAAAGATGGACTCATCCACCCCCTGAAAGATAAGCCATAAGGTTTTTGTATTTTTCTTGACCACTTCTGTGTAAGTGCGTCTCGCATCCCGATCCAATGCATCTCGATCTTCATCTTTCAGCAAGGTAACTCCATCTTCGACAATCTCTAAGCTTTCATGACAGCTCAGAAAAACTTTCATCTTGGATACCCAAGTGTTATGATTCAACCTGTTCAAAACAGGTGCTTGCATGAGAGCCTGGTTGCTCATGATGGCCATTTTCTGCTCAAAAAATATATACCGGCAGCTCCTTCTTCCTATGCACGATACCGTGGCCTAAATCTAGGCTAAAAAAAAACTCTCTCTTTTCTTTAATGGTGTAAGAAAAGATTTAACAGATTTTCTATATTTTCTGAGTTTAGAGCTTGCTGGAAAAACGAATTGCACAGAAAAAAAAACAGATTTGCAATTCTTACAGAGCTTGCTGGAAAAACGTTTTGCAATTTGGCAAGCTGGACAGAGGCTGGATCTACAGCCTGCTCTGATACCATGAAGAACGAATCTGCGGAAACAGAAACTGAATTGACAGAACAGAGAAACGAAATTAACAAGAACCGCAGAACAGAATTGCATAAAACGCACACCCAACAGATCTCATTATTGAATAGATAAAAATGAATTACATGCAAAGGGAATGCTTCGTAAACAACGAAGCATCTAACAGCTCACTCAACTCAACGATGAAAACGATGAATCCAAACAACTGAAAGTTAACTAGTTAACTGAGTGATTGTTAACTGAGTGATTGCTCAACTTATTCGTCTATCATATTGTTCTGCATCTTTCACAGTTTATTGTTCTTCATCTTTCACAAGTGACCTCGTGCACCATTCATCTTAGATTTGGGACATATTATGTTCCTAGTTTCTGCAAACTTTGCACTTGATTTCTTGTAGTTTTAGATTGCTGTGGGTTTTGTATTTAGTTTCACTCAATTTTGGAATCCATGTCAAAATACATTTTTTGGTGTTCTAAGAACTATTTTCATTGGATTTTTGTTCAAAACCCTATACGATTTTTTATTAAACCTCATACAAATAAAAGTGAATTTAATAGGAAATTTTGTTGGATATTATATTCATTGTTAATATATGTTAATAAATAAGTAGCCAACATTAATATATTCAATGTTTTTGAATTATAATGCATTCATTCATGCAAACGTGTATGCTCATTTTTATCCCTCTCTCATGTTTATAACAACACAAGTTAGCTTCCCTCTAAAATTAAATGATTAGTTCACTTGTCTATTTGGAATTAAGTGATCAACGAAAAGAATAATCTTTGTGTGTGTAGAGGCAGAAGTAAGTTTACGCTGCTTTATGAAAACTACATAATCGTTTGCAAATTCAGATGTTTAAAACAATTGTATAGTGAACTTTAACATTTGCATCTATTTTCTCAATGCAAGACTACAAAAATTGAAGAAGCAAAAGCCTCTTGGGACATATTTTGTTCCTCGTTTATGCAAATTTTGCACTTGATTTTTTGCAGTTTTAGATTGCTATGGGTTCTGTAATTAGTTTCCCTTAGTTTTGGAAGCCATGTAAAAAATGTTGAATGATGATGGTGGCAGCTTTTGAAATGTAAATTCTCATCTCTTTGTATGGAAATGGCTCATGTCATGGGGCACGTCTCACCAAGAAGGATTCGATCTGATGGGTTGTGGTTAGGAATGAGAGGCGACCGACATCTACAAGTCACTACTTATTACCTCCAAGGTTGGGGGTTTTTCATGGCATTTGAATTCCATGTTGGCAAATATTTAACAGACATCACATGCATGTATACTTGTCATTGATGGCAAGTACAACAGTGAAGATGGCATGAGTACAGAAAGTATGAAATAGATGGGCATAATGAGAAGACGTTGCAGAGAAGATTCGAATAAGCTCAAAAGAGATAGTGCAGAGGAGTGTTGGCAGATCATCGATGGCAAGATCAGAGTAAGTAGAACAAAGTAAGCTCGGGAGGAGAAGCAACATTTTTTATCATTGGATCCCATTTACAATTCTCGATGACCATCAGATCAAGTGTTGATCAGGATTGTTGATTCCACGCCATTTCAGAGTTTTGCGACTCACGACTTGGAGAGGCAAGAAACATAACCACTGAAATCGCGAAATGTGAAATCGCGATTTAATCGCAACCGTTAGATCAAGGTTTGTTCTGGACCGTTGATCTGAGCTCCATCTCGGAGCTTCGCCTATCGTGACTTGGAGAGGTAAGAAACATAACCATCGAAATCGCGATTTAATCCCAGCTGTCAGATCAATGTGTGTTCTGGGTCGTTGATCTGAGCTCCAACTCGGAGCTTCGCCTATCGCGACTTGGAGAGGTAAGAAACAAAACCATCGAAATCACGATTTAATCTCAGCCGTCAGATCAAGGTGTGGTCTGGACCGTTGATCTAAGCTTCATTTCGGAGTTTCGCCTATCACAACTTGAAGTGACAAGAACCTCCATCGAAGGAATCGCGAGATGCGAATTCACGATGAGATCTGGACCATAGATTCATCAAGATCGTGGACTGTTGATCTCAGCTCCATCTCGGGGTTTCAGGGATCGTGACTTGGAGAGTCGAGATGCCTCATCTCCAGACTCACGAAATGCGAATTCGCGAAAAGCACTTTTTGCATAAGTGCTTGGTCATGGCCATGGTCATATAGAGGAAGGAGCTAGTGTAGAAAAGCTCTGTATCAAAGCTTCGGAGATCGCGACATGAAGTGTCGAGACACTTGGCCACAGGAATTCCGAAATGCTGAAACCCGATTTAAATGCAAAATTAATAAATTTCATCCAACGGTGCAGATAAACGTGAATATGATCGGAGGGCTATTGTTCTCTCTCACAATTAATTCATTAGTTACAAATCAGTTAGCAAAACCGATTCATGACTCTCGATCGGTTGGCGTTTCAGAGGCTTAGACGGTTTTTCTTTTGTCTCAGAAGATTTGAAGTGTAATTGCTGTGGGTGTGGTGTATAAAATAAGAAGATACAAACTGTGCGAGGTTGGTTGTTCTGGACGAAAAATGAATTAAATTGTAAGAAAGGGAAAATCACAGGATGTGCAGTGTGAGACTGAGAATATGCGCAGTGTGAGATAAAACTCAGAGAAGAGTAATAGATGATGAAAAGACTTTAAGCAGAGCAGAATGACAGAACAAGTTGAAGTAGAGCAGTATGACAGAACAAGTTGAAGCAGAGCAGAATGACAGAACAAGTTGAAGCAGAGAAGATTTGCAGAACAGACAAAGGAAGAGAAGAATTGTAGAACAGTTAGAAGAAGATCAGATTTACAGAACAGAGAAGAAGTGGTAAGAAACGATTTATCTGTGTAGTTGGTTGTTTAATTATTTATTTATATTCCAGGGTGGTTGGGAGGAGCTAGGGAGGACTGTTGTCCTCAGAGGTTCAAGTGGGAGCTTGAACACATGGAGTTGTAGCTTCCATCTGGTTGCATCCAGAGAAACCAGGGTGGTAGGGTGGTGTAAGGGAGAACAAGTGTTCTCTGTTATACAGGTTGGAGCTTGTGTAACTGGAAGTTGGTGCTTCCATCCAGTTGGTGCTGGAGCATAAGGGGAGTTGCTTCTTCCTTCTAGTGGGTGCTAGAGAAACCAGAGAGTTGGTGCTTTCAAACAAGTTGCAGCTTGTAAAACAGAGGTAGTAGCCTCACATTGAGTTGGTGCTCAATTATAGATGATGTATAGAACTTAAAAGACTGCCTATCATTTCGAAGAAGAAAAGGTTTTTTCCCTTTATGGGTTTCCTTGTGAAAATATGTCTCTGTGTATACCTTATGTGTGACTGATGCTCTTTACTTTTACTGTCCATATGTTGTATAATGTTGATGATCACTTGAAGAAATATTAAGAATGTTTTAATAGACTTAAAATTGTTTAAGCACAATAACNCTCAGTTGTCTTAGTAATTTCAACATTCCATACATCCACTGTTGGAATAATGTCGAAATATCAACTATTTGTTACAGTTGGTTTTAGGGTTGTTATAACTGTCTTCATTTATAGCTTCTAGGTTGTTTTCAAATCCACAAAGGTAGGGGTTTGTTATAGGCTTTCCTAGCCTATTTATTTGTAAGGTTTCCCGTATCAAACAATTGAGTATGTGTTCTATTTTGTTTGACATGGTATCAGAGCCAATCTGGGCTTAGATCCCTCATGGGATTGCTCAGAGTAATGAGAAGAACATTTATATGACCGAATTTGAGCTGCAATTCGAGCCCTAGGAATGAGTGGTTTTACATGCTCATCTCAAGGCGGAGGGGCAAAGTTAGTCGGTGATCATCCTAAAGTGAAGAGAAGTAAAGGACGCCGAGGAAAGAAGATTGAGCGCGCTGGAGCGAGAACTGTTGACTGGTGTTGTTTGTGAAGAATAATATTGTTGTAGTCATCTTCTAGTGAGAAGGAGATCTGTCATTGGTGTTGTATTTGCAGCAACGTAGATTGGTGGATTCAGAGTGATTCAGAGAAATGTGAAGTCTCCTCTGTGTGAAGTCTCCCTGGGTTGGAGCGAGGACTGCGTGAAGTCTTAGATCTGTGTGAAGTCTAGTTAAGAGTGGCTACTTGGAGTGGACGAAGTCGCTATCGTGAAGGAGCCAAGAGGAGCCACCTGCGTTGAAGTAATTGCGGGGTGAAAGGACTGCGAGAGATCCATTGTTTGCCTATAAGAGAAGAGGTGTACGGAGTAGAGGTCTGATCACTCTTGAGGAGGTGGATCGTTGTCCCTGTGTGGGAGAGTTGTTGTGTGAGGAGAGGCATTACCTACGCGAAGCGTTCCTCGATCTGTTTGTTGGTGCTCAGCTGGTGAGATCGTTGAACGGATTGTGAAAGAGTGGAGCACTTGCGTGAGAAGAGGGCATGGAGCGACTTTGGTGCTTCTCTCAGATTTGCATGAGAGTAACCTGTGTGAGAGCACTGTTGAGATCTTCTCTTGTTGCAGAGAAGAAACGGATCTGTGTCCAGTTGGGAGAGCGCAAAGTGCATTGTGGAGTTGTGATATTGGTTTCCTTGGTAAATCTGATTATTGATGTCACTGCCATGGTAAACAGGAACTTGTGGGTATTATACTCATGGTAAAGCATTGAAATATTTTTGGAGACTGTTGATTGAGCGCTTGTGTTGCACAGAACGCACTATTATATATCAATGATCTGCTATTTTGAAAGATGGATTGGAGGAGCATTGTGAAAATTGGATTAGAGAAGTTTTAATGGGTCAGCAAAGGAGAATTAAACAGGGTCGGAGAGAGCTGAAACACATGTGGAGGAAGAATCAGCAAGAGGAAGAATTGTATTTTGTCGATAGTATGATGTGTTTCCAGCTGTAGAACCTGTGTTTGACGAGCAGAATGCTGAGCTAGATATGAATGAAGAATTTGATGAATTATATGAAATCGTGATGCCAAATCTGCGATTCTTCTCAGGTATAGATTATGAATCTTGGGCAACTGAAATAAAAAAATTGCTATGGTTAGTAGATTTATTGCATTATGATCAGGAAGATGGTGTCAATTTCTATGATAAGAGAAGAGGCGAAATAGAATTACAACTTATTATATCAGCAGTGGATGAAAACATATTGTCTAGTATTTTTCTTTAATTTGGTGAAGTAAGTAACCCAAAACTGTTTTGGGATATTCTTGAAATGAAGAAGTGGAGCGAGGATGTTGAAGTTCAAGAAGATATTGATGTTGAAAATAATGATTGTGTTGAAAAATTTGTAGCTAAAATAGAGATTGAAAATGATAGCATTGAAATTGCAATGATTAATGATGAAAGTGTGTTTGTAGCTAATAAAGACAAGTGTAAAACAACCCATGAGAATGAAAGTCTTATGGAAGAAAGTCTCTTTGAAACAAAGACATATGAAGTCGAATATGATGAAAACTATTCATCTCATGAAGAGTGGTCAAATATATTGCATGAGAAACATCTTATTAATGAGCTATTGTTTGGTGAGAAGAGAAGCTCATTTGCATACACAAATCAAGTGGAAGACAACTTTATTGTTGTAGAGAAGGAAGAGAAGGAAGATGAAGAGGAGAAAAATCAGAAAGCTTTCTTAGAAGAGAAAAATGAAAATAGCAAAAATTGTTTTGATATTCTAATGAATGCTTTTGAGTGTGCAGGGTTTACTAAGGAAGAATGTGATGTTGAGCACTTAGGTGAAGTGCGAGATAAGTTTGATGAAGAATTAAAACTTATTAAGGAATGGTTTCAAAAGCCATATTGTGATGAATGCAAAGAAACATTACATTATGATGAGCACTGTATGGACACTGAAGAAGAAGAAGACTGCATTACAGATATAGAAATTGAGTCATTTTTTATGAAGTGGAGTCCTGAAAAAATAAAGTATTACTATGAGCTAATGTTGCAAGAATCCCTTGAGCAGGACATTGATAATTGTACTCAGAAAGAGAAACAACGGTCCACTTATGAAAATTTTGTAGAATCTGCAAGTATTAAAAATGAACTCATATTCCAAGAACTTGAAGCAATGTTGAAGACAAAGAACATTAACCAGAAATCAAGGTTGAGAAAGAAGAGATACACAAGAATGACAATGGAGCAGAAAACAAGAGTTAAAGTGTTTCAAGTTTGGAGCAGGAAAYGCAAAAAGAAGGACAAACATCATACWACAACCAAGAAGGCCAAGATGAAAGCACAGTTGATGAGTCAATTGTTAAAGTTATGTTGTAATGATGTAAGCCTAGTTGAGACTTAGACCAACATGCATATTATTCATATTACTTGGAGTGTTGAGAATCCATTTCTCCATTAAGGGGAAGTGTTGGAATAATGTCGAAATATCAACTATTTGTTAGAGTTGGTTTTAGGGTTGTTATAACTGTATTCATTTATAGCTTCTAGGTTTTTTTCAGATCCACAAAGGTAGGGGTTTGTTATAGGCTTTCCTAGCCTATTTATTTGTAAGGTTTCCTGTATCAAACATCTGAGTATGTGTTTTATTTTGTTTGACATCAACATTAAGTAGAGAGGATTTTCAAGTATGTGCATTATAGTCCCTCTACTTTTGTAGTTGCATATGCATATATCTACCACTTGATTCAAGTCAATTCATGGTTTCTGCTTACTTCTGAGAATGTACACATACTTATGATCACACTAACAAGTGTGATGGTTGCTTCTGATCTGATCACAATGTTGCTATACTTCTACTCGTCTTCTGCCAACATATGATTCCAAGTTCTTGTTATTTCTGCTGCCTCATTGCTTATATATAAAAACTTTTCGACAGGGACATCACCACACTACAATGGCACTTGTTAAATAAAGTGAGGGGGTGTTTTAATAGAAGGCGAGGTCGACTCTTTTATGTTTGGTAAAAAATTTTGAGCTATAAAATATTTATTAAATATTTGTATTTTTTATTTTCTTTTAATTAAATATTTTGAGTTCAACTTTGAACTTTAAGAGCTTGGTTTATTAGAAGTTGTGTTTTGGGTGTTTTTGTGCTAATGGCGTAAGTGTAGAGTTCTAAGTTTGACGTGGAGAAATTTAGTGGCAAGAATAAATTTGATCTATGGAAGCTCAAGATGTGGGATTTGCTTGTGCAACGAGGATTGCAAAAGACTTTGGCGGACAAGTCAAAGAAACCAACAAACATGATAGACGAGGACTGGGAAGATATGGATGCAAGAGATCTCAGTACCATTCGCTTGTGTCTAGCAGATGAAGTCTTGTTTAACATCGTTGGAGATGAGACAACAAGAAGTTTGTGGAACATACAAGAGAGTATCTATATGAAAAAGTCCTTGACGAAAAAAATCTTCTTGAAGATGCAGTTGTACATCTTACGGATGAAATAAGGTACAAAAATTGTGGTTCACTTAAATGTTTTCAATACTCGAATTTGTCAATTTTCTAGTATGGAAGTAAAGTACAAAGATGAGGACAAGGTGGTTATGCTATTGTGTTCATTACATGAGTCTTGGGATCATCTCATCACATCTATGTTCTTTAGCTCAAAAGATGTCATTGATTATGACATTGTTCTGGGAACTTTGTTGTCTTAGGAAATGATGAGAAGATCCAGTAAATAAACCTCAACATCACAAGCAATGGTGATCATAGGTCGATTTACAGAAGGAGGAAAAGGTCAGAAAGATACAACTAAGTGTAATTCAAAAGGTAATAAGGGTAAGGGAAAAGGTTGGTTCTATGGAAAATATGAGCATCTCAAGAAGGATTTTTGGAAAAGAGAACAAGCATCAAAATAAGACTCCAAAATAGAAGAAAATTCAGCTACAACAACTTCAGGTTCATGTATGGTTGATGAAGTTGTATCTGTCTGTTGTGTCTCACCACCTGTGTTCACATACAAGTTGCAGGGTAGTGATGATTGAGTCACCATGAAATAAATAAAAAAATGTATTTACTTTGGAGTTGTAAAAATTATTGATTGAATGTAAATGGGCATACGTATGTAAGACCTTGATAGACATGTTGGGTTAGCCTTGAATAGATTTAGGTAGATTGAATATGTGGGGGGGTGCATGCATGTTGGGTTAGCCTTGAATCGATGTAAGAGTTAATGAGTTAAATCCTCTTTTTAGGTCAAAGCACATGGTTTTTTGGGTAGCATGTGGTGTTGTGTCCATGGATTGCATGTAATGAAGTGATCCAAAATGGATCTTGGAACCAAAATGGGTCTAGGAAGGCCTAAAAATAAAAGTGCTCATAATTTCTTCAAAACAGACGTGTGTGTAGGCCTTGTCGTTACGACCCGAACACAACTTGAATGGGCTCAAACACACGTTTTATGCGAAAGATATCGCGATATGTTCATTTTGCCAAACATGCAAAATTTTGATGACTGTGCAGTCCGTACAGTTCGTACAATGTTGACGTGGCAGTTGACTGTACATGCCATACACTCGTATAGTGACATGGCAGGTACATTGGTATGTTGAATGGGTAGATGTTGTTGACACATGGACGAATCATCGTTTGACATGTGGCATTTATTTGGGCTAATGGTATGGTGTCACGTGGCCCAGTCGTGGGCTGCCACGTGGCACCCCTTCATTGGTTTTTGGCTGTGGCAAAATGTATGGAATCCCAAGGAGTTGAACCCGTGACCTCTAGTCGGGGCGAAACGTTCTTGAAAGAGTTGGGCTACGAGCCCACCTACTTTTTTTCTTATACTATAAGGTTCAAATATAATATTTGAATTGATTGAGGTTTTTGTTCGGGAGGATTAAGGGTTGGGGCCTAGCCCCAGCCCCTAGCGCATGCTCCATGTAACCATACCATGTAACCACTCTATTCAACGGTTAGCGTTTCATCCTGACGCTTTACCACATCACTGATCCATATGACCGTTGATATATCATTTGATGCAGATGTTTGGGGATAGCGCCCGGTTGGTTGGGCTAGCCCGTCGATTAGGGCGTATGACCACGCGATTGGACACCAGGAGCCAACAATTGATTCAGGAATGTGGGGGCTTAAGGGTAGGACATATGGCCAAGCCAATGACCAAGAGTCGGAGATTAGGGGGCTAGAGATCAGAGTGTGCCAACCCAAGGACATGTGGAGCCTCCCATATGGAAAGGAGCAAAAAATAAGGGGGTTGCGCTGTGCATTTTTTCTAAATTTGGCTTTTTAGACTATATAATAAAAAATTTAATTGATTTTCAACCAGTTTTGGGAGATTTTGGCCATTTTTGGAGGATTTAGAGCTCGTTTTGAGGCTAGATCTTGGGGGAACTTGGGCATTTGTTACCCACTTCAAGCCTATATAAACCAGAGGTTCTTGGCAGCCTTAAAGAGGTTTGGAACATGAAAATGATGAAAAATTGAAAAGCCAAAGCCATTTTTATGCAGGGAAGCGATTGAGGAGAGCACCTTTGCGGGCTATTTTTGGGAGCTTCGTTCATCCGTTTTCAGTGCCGTCAATTTTGTAGGGTTCTTAAGATCTAGCAGAATACAACCAGATCAATTTGTAATCCATTTGGAACTTTTATGATGTACTTTTGAATCTTTGAAGAGAAATAAGAAAGCCTCACCCACTGAGACAAAGACTCGGAGACGTAGGGTATATTGCCGAACTCTATTATCAACTTTTGTTGTTATGGTTTGTTGTTTCTTCATGCTTATTTCCATATATATATATTTCTTTATGACTTCCATGTTTCATCTTTAATTCTTTCTCTTTCATCAAATTCCTAAATGGTTAATGAACACATGTTTGAAAACTCAACCATAGCCATTAAATGATCTTTTCGGATCAAGTGGTATCAGAGCAGGTTGACAGTTGGTTTTTGAGTTTGCATGATTACCAGGGAGAAGCTAATCATGGTGAAGGCGAGTTTGTTAAAGAGAATCCTGAAATTGGATCGAGAAAGAGAACTTCCCAAAGTGAGAAGATGACATCAGAAGAGGGACTTTCTCATGAGGAGAAAGAGTTTCGAAAGAATTTCTTTGCCATGTCGGAGACGGTGAAGGTTCTATATGATGATTACTTGGATCGGAAGAGACCAAATCTAGGTGAATATTCAAAGGTCAAAAGTAAAGAAGGAGAGGATCCTCCTCAAACTCCTCCTTCACTGCCTTCTTCTCCATCAACTTCTTCTTCTTTAGCTTCAAGTTCTAAATCCACCCCAAGAAAACATTCCCATAAACATAAGAATGATATGCCTTTACTTAAACTTGCTGTGAAGTTTGAATTACCCATGTATGTTTGTGAAGTCAAGGCAGAGAGGCTTGATAACTAGCTTAGATAGATGGAGGTTTATTGCAGTGTGAAATAAATCAAAGATGAGGCCACTCAAATCAAATTGGCATCGCTTCGACTTGCAGGCACATCACTCATCTGGTGGCAAAGCAAGTTGCAAAATGGCACGCAACAAGTGGGTAATGTATTTCCATCATGGCAAGTTTTTGTTTCTGCACTTAGAAAGAAATTCTATCATTTGGGTTATAAAGAGAAGGCTTTAATTGAATGGCAAGGTCTTAAAATAAGAAAGGGACAAACAGTGCAAGAATACACAGATGACTTTCCAAAGATGACATTTATGTTAGATATTCCTTTACATACCCAAGAAACTCTTATGAAGTATATAGGAGGTTTACATGCAAACATTTGTAACACTGTATTTATGTTTGGACCTACTAATCTTGATGAGGTTTCTATTCAAGCGACATACATTGAGGCAGGGAAAACAAGAGTTGGTGTATCAGGGGAATCGTCTTCCAAGAAAGAGGACAAAAGGAAGTGGAATGGCAAGAAAGAAAATTCAGTGGCAAGAAATGAAGAGAAGCTCTCTTGCAAGCATTGCAAGAAAGAAGGGCATGATGAGGAACATTGTTGACAATTGCATCTCGAGAAGAGACCGAAGTGGTTCAAAGAGAGGAAAGGGAGACAAACAATTGCAACAACATCACGACTAACAGACTTATGATCAGATTCAGGTGATGAATCTAAAATCTCAGTGGTTGGTTTGACAGGTAAAATATGTGATGGAGTTGATTCTAGAAGTAAATTGTTTCACATAAGGGTAATAATGAGACATACTAAGGTCGACACATTGATATATAGTGGATCTCAATCTAACTTGATTTCAGAGGAAGTGGTTGAACAATTCGGATTAAACACTTAGATGCATCACAAACCTTACTCACTTAAATGGATAAGAAACAATCATAAATTGAAAATAACAAAGAAATGCACATTAAGGTTTGCAATTTCATCTAAGTTTGTGGATGAGGTAACATGTGATGTGGTGCCACTAAATGAATGTGGAATGGTCTTAGGAAATCCTTATTTGTATGATCGCAAAGCAATCTGATATAGGGAACATAATCAATATCACTTAATCGAAGCAGGCAAGGAATATGTTGTTCATGCTCATCACTTAAATGAAAATCAATCTCTTCAAACAATGGAACAATTAAGAAAGGCAGCTTATGCAAGCAACACACCTATAACTGTGCCAAGTCGAGTAAGTGATCTTAAGCAAGAACATGAGATGGTTGTAGAATGGAAGTTCAATCATACTTTGCTTCAAGATAAGATAATGTTGTGCAAGTACTACAAACATATTAGCTCATTTGCAGTCATATTTATGATGTTATCATTAGTAATGTTGTCAACATGGATGATAGTGGCTTCAGTAAGATGTGACAGAGTACCAGTGGCTAACAATATGTTGTCAATTATCATGGTTGTTTTACAGTTGATCTTGATGAGACAGGTGCACAAGACATAATTTAAAGATAGAGAACAAGTGGGGTGGTGTATCCCTCACTTAATGACTGGATAATATCCTTTTGGAGGACCAAAAGGTCTTAGTGGGGAGGTGTGATCCAAAATGGATCCCAAAACCAAAATGGGTCCAGGAAGGCCTAAAAATCAAAGTGCTCAGAATTTCTTCAAAACAGACGTGTATGTAGGTCTTGTCGTTAAGAACCAAACACAACTTGAACGGGCTCAAACGAACGTTGTATGCGAAATATATCGTGATCTGTTCATTTTTCCAAACAGACAAAATTTTGATGATTGTGCAGTCTATATAGTGCTGACGTGGCAGTTGACTGTACAGGTGGTACGTTTGTATAGTGACGTGGAAGGTACATTGGCATGTTGATTGGGCAGATGTTGTTGATAGGTGTACGAATCAACTTTTGACACATGGCATTTATTTGGGCTAATGGTATGGTGCCATGTGGCCCAGTCGTGGGATGCCACGTGGCACCCCTTCATTGGTTGTTGGTTGTGGAAAAATGTATGAACTCTTGGGGAGTTGAACCCGTGACCTCCAATCCGGGCGAAACGTTCTTGGAAGGGCCAGGCTACCAACCCGCCTACTTTGCTGCTTATACTATAATGTTCAAATATAATATTTGAATTGATTGAAGTTTTCATTCGGCAGAATTAAGGGCGGGGGCCTAGCCACATCCCCCAACGCATGCTCCATTTAACCATACCATGTAACCACTCCATTGAATGGTTAGTGTTTCAGCTTGGTGCTTTACCACATGACCGATCCATATGACCATTGATATATCGTTTGATGCAGATGTTTGGGGATAGCGCGTGGTCGATCGGGCTAGCCCGCCGACCAGGGCGCATGACCAGGCGCTTGGAGATCAGGGGCCAACAACTGATTCAGGCGTGTGGGGGCTTAAGGATAGGCCATATGGGCAAGCCAATTGACCAAGGGTCGGAGATTAAGGGGCTAAAGATCAGAGTGTGCCAGCCTAAGGACATGTGGAGGCTCCTATATGGCCAGGAGCCAGGAATAAGGGGGCTGCGCCCTGCATTATTTCTAAATTTGGTTTTTTAAACTATATAATAAATATTTAATTGATTTTCAACTAATTTTGGGATATTTTGGCCATTTTTGGAGGATCTAGAGCTCGTTTTGAGGCCATATCTTGGGGGGAAGTTGGGAGTTTGTTACCCACTTCAAGCCTATATAAACCAGAGGTTCTTGGCATCCTTAAAGAGGTTTGGAATAGGAAAATGATGAAGAATTGAAAAGCCAAAGACATTTTTATGCATGGAAGCCATTGAGGAGAGCACCTTTGCAGGCCATTTCTAGGAGCTTCGTTCATCTGTTTTCAGTGCCGTCAGTTTTGTGGGGTTCTTGAGGTCTAGAAGAATACAACCAGAACAATTCGTAATCCATTTGGCACTTTTATGATTTACTTTTGAAGCTTTGAAGAGAAATAAGAAAGCTTCACCCAATGAGACAAAGGCCTGGAGACGTAGGCGATATTGCCGAACTCCATTATCATATTTTGTTGTTATGGTTTGTTGTTTCTTCATGCTTATTTCCATATCTGTATATTGCTTTATGACTACCATGTTTCATCTTCAATTCTTCCTCTTTCATCAAATTCCTAAATGGTTAATGAACACATGTTTTAAAACTCAACCATAGTGATTAAAAGATCCTTTCGGATCATGAAGTCTATAAAAGGATTGGTGAAATCCATTGTAAATGGGCATAGAGGTAAGAGGTGAAGGCTTACTTGGCTAGCTTGGCTGGATTTGGTCAAGGGAATGTTTGTGTTAAGGTGGAGCATTGAGACTCCAATGTAAAGTCCCTCGAGGTGAGTGGAAAAGGTTCACTTGGGTTGGTTTGGCCAGATTTGGTCAAAGTTGTTTGAATATAAAGTTCGAGGTGGAGCAGTGTGTCTAGGTTAGAAAGATGGGTATGTAGAAAGGATGATCTGTTGATAGGTAAATCAGGGGTTTGAGAATATATGATGAAGGTAGGTTCGTATCCATGGAACTTGGAAAGTATTGCAAGGAAGCTCGGATCAAATAAGCATGTTCAGTAATGCCAAGTTGCAACAATAGTTGTGGACATAAGTGATTGTGCTATATGGTAACTCAACCACCATCAGCTGCCAAAATACTGGAAGATCCTAGAAGAATTATGAACAAGTCATCTGGTAATTACTCAAATGTGAAATTATTCGGTTGTGATTCTTATGTTTTTTATCAACATTCTATGTAAGACCCAGATCAAACAGGTAGATCTTTGATATGGTGATGATGTTAAGGGATGCAGAATGTGGGATCCAACTTCCCACATAATCATCATGGACAAAGATGTAGTGCTTGATGAATCTCCTTTTATAAAATCAAACATAGTAAAAGGTGAAATGTTTAAAGCATGAATGGTAGCAGAAGGGTATTTGGAAGGTATTAATTTCCATGAAAGTTTCTCACTGGTTGTTAAAATCGTTTTTATATTCATGCTGTGTTAGCACTAGTTGTGTTAGTACAACTAGATGTTAAAATTGTTTTACATGGATATTTTTGGATAAGGGGATGTATATGGAACATTGAGAAAGGTTAGTTAAAAATCACAATAGAAGATTTGTTTGCAAACTCAAGAATCGTTGTATGGCCTAAAGCATGCCAGGAAAATAGTACGCGATGTTTGATTCCTTCATGGTGAGCCAAATTTTATAAGAAGTGAGTATAACCATTGTGTTTATGGTATATTTAATATCTTGGCTTTAAATGTTATGCTTGTAGAAAGCACAAGCATGTTTGAGATCAACAGGTTGGCTCAAATGGTTAGGACATTTGTTATGAAGGATCTGGGAGTAGAAAAATAAATCTTGGGCATGGAAATACACAGATACAAGAAATATGGTAAGCTTGGTTATCACAACAGAAGTATGTGGTGAAGATACTTAGGAAATTTAGTATGAATAATGTGAAATAGGTAAAATCCCTTTGGCTTTCCATTGTAATTTTTCTTCAGGTTTATGTCCTAATTGATGAAGAAGAAAAGGGTTATATGTATAGAGTATTATATGCTAGTAGGAAGTTGGATGATTGCGATGGGAAATGGTCAGCATTTCACATGAATTGGTGTTGTTAGTAGACACATGGCAAAACCAAGTGAAAAACATGGAAATGGGTGCTTCAAACACAGAAGCACAAATATCACCTACAGTGGTTGCAGTGATTTAATTTGTGGTTATGATTCATGAGATTTGGACAATAGGAGACCTACCTTAGGTTATGTTTTGAAAGAATGCAATGATCTATTGGGTAAGTTTGGATAGGTATCGAATGTGGTGTTATGTGGTGGTTAAAGTGTTGTGCATTTGACTAAAGGTCTAGCGTATCAAAATGGACAAGTGCATCGATTTATAAGACAGGTTACTAATGGAGGAAGAATGGTCCATACTGGAGTGAATCGTGCAGATATGTTCACATAACAATATTGTTAGAGAAGTTGTGATGGTGTTTGAATTCTCTTGGATTACAAAAAAGGTGATGAATTAATTAATTCATGATATATCAGGTAAATTGTTGTCAAGGTGCCAATATCTATCTATCTATCTATCTATCTATCTATATATATATATATATATATATATATATATATATATATATATATTAACAAGTCAATAATGATGGGAGTTGGCTGGAAGAAGAGGATCGAGGCGAGGGGGCTCCTTCTTTCTCGTTGATGCCTGCAGCCATAACATTGTGCCTTACCCTGCTCTCCCTCACCCTCAACCAGGTATCCTTCATCGTGGACCACTAGCTCCAAACCTCGATGGCCTCCCCAAAGGGAGGAGCCGAGGGCTCCTCCCTTTCATAAAAGGAAGCCCTAAACAATGGTTCTAGAAAAATTCAAGATCTTGTGACAGAAATTCTCCACACCTAGGATCCCATGCAAGAGCAGCCCGATTCAAATACATTCGACTATTCGACACCTGCCCAGCTGTCCGTGACACACCCAACCCTGGAGGCCACCAAAACTAGAACCTGCATTCCCAAATCAGAGGAAATACCAAGGATTGATATTTCGCCAGCCTGCATCAATGCTAGGATTGAGTACATGAGAACCTACGCGCTCATAGGGAAATTAGTAGGAATATGGCCGAAAAAACGTGCACTTCTAAACTGGATCGTAGAGAAATGGAAACCCAAAGAACACTTAGACATCCAACTGGGCTCAAAAGGATTTTCACTATCATCTTCACTCGACTCGATGACAAAGACAAAAAACTGGAAGGGGCCCCTACTTCTTCAATTCAACAGGCTTATACCTTCAGAACTGGACAAAACGCTTCAACTCAGACAAAGAATATTTCACCTAGGTGCCTATCTAGATAAGACTCTGCTCATTTCCTCAAGAATATTGGGATGATGAAACCCTCAAAGACATTAGTAATGCTCTGGGAAACTTTGTCAAAATAGCAGAGCAAAAAAAAACCAGCAAGTACACCTTCTATGCCATAATTTTTGTTTACATGCACATCAACAAAGCCCTGTCATAATCTATTTTCCTGGTGCATGAGGACATGGAATGGATCCAAACTCTGGACTATGAGCATTTCCCTTTCCGATGTTGGAAGTGCCATGAACATGGGAACCTCTTTAGAGACTTCCCTCAAAACAAGCCAACCACAACTCGCAAAGACACCACTCTCATGAATGAGGAAGGATTCAGAACAATCCCCACTCGTCGATGAAATAGTTTGAAATTCCATGCCCCAGCCAAATCCACAGACCCATCGACAAGAAACATTTTTCAAGCCCTTTCCCAACAATTGAATGGGGAGGAACCCATCGAGGAAGAAATCCAGATGGCCCCGAAAAAGGAGCAACAAGATCCCATGCAAAACTAAGGAAGCACTCTCTTTATAGATCCAACCCCCACATAGATCGACCCCCATCCGAACTTGTCCTCATCGCCACTCATCGAGAACCCAATATATTCCACAAGTCAAGACTTTGATGTGCTAATGGATGAAGACATGGGAGATATGGATATGGGTGAGCTAGATATCCTGGGACTAGAGGATGCATGCAAAAAACATGCTTTCCACACAATATCCCCAAAGAAGATCGATTTCCCCAAGGAGGTTCTCAACAAAGCCAAACTGCGTGCTAGACTTGGGATACAAAATAACCCACTTACTAACCTGAAAAAGGCTTTCAAAGATCTCAGAAAGAGAGGGCACAAAACATATCTTCAACACATTGACTCTTTGGGTTCCATGTTAGTGCAGTCAAGGAAATATTCCCAACTCACTGAATTTTTCTCTTCCAACACACAAGGTTCCCAATGAAAGTAATATCCTGGAATGTTAGGGGCATCAATGGTATCGACAAACATAGAATGCTTCAAAGAAAATCCACTAAGAAAAACCCACAATACTCATGATTCAGGAAACAAAAAGCACCAGTGAAAATCGCTAGACTTTGCATTCACGTCTTTGGAAAAACAACAACTCCATTGCAGTGGATGCGGCCAAGACCTCAAGCGGTCTTGCAATAGCCTAGAATCCCTCATCTATCACACTCAATGACTTAACCACCACTAAAAACTCCATCTCAGTGTCCTACAACCTTATTTGAACGGACATGCATGGATTCATCACTAATGTTTATGGTCCTCAAACTGCTGATCAAAAAATCAATCTTATGAACCTTCTAGATTGGTATAAGAAAGAATAGCCCAGAAAGAGCTGTAAACATGGTGGTGACTTCAACCTCATCACCAATCTTGGGGGAAAAAAAGGAGGACGTCGCTTTCTCACAAAGAAGGACACCAGCTTCAAGAACTTCATTGAGAACAATGAACTGGTGGATGAAGAACCCACCAATGGCATCTACACCTGGAAAAACTGATGTGGAGGCCTCTCTCATATTGCCTCATGCCTCGACATATTTCTAGTATTTGAAGAAATTGCAAGAGTTGGGGATGAGCTTTGCTCCTCCATTCTCCCCTCCTTGGGCTCAGATCACTGGCCCATTTGCCTTCACTGGCACCAAAGAGGAAAGGACTATTTTCGTCCCTTCAGATTCGGAAAATTTTGTTTATCCAACCTGGAGTTCCAGCCTATGATCTAAAATTGGTAGTCGACCACCCATCCCTCAAGCCTCATCAAAATGTATATATTTCAACAAAAACTAAAAATGTTGAAAAAAATTATGAAAGATTGGAACAAAACGATGTTTGGGAACATCTTCTTAGTCAAAACCACCATGGAGAAGAACATGAGGACCTTACAACAACAGATCATCATGGAAGGACATCCGCCAGCTTTATCACACAAAGAATTAGAACTTCATTCCCAAATAGAGGAGTGATGTTAACAAGAAGAAATGCGTTGGAAACAAAAATCAAGAATCTCATGGTTGAAGGAAGGAGAACGCAACACCTATTTCTTCCACCACTCAACCATCCAACACAAAATGCACAACATAATCTCCTGCCTTAATAAGTAATATGGCACTCGGCTCAAAACCCACAAGGGCATCAAAAATGAACTGGTCTCCTACTACGAAGATCTACTCATGGAGGAGAATCGCTCCAGGGGGGACACTATTCAACAAGTTACCACCCACATCCCCAGTCTGATCATTGATCAACAAAATGCCTCCCTAATGTGCCCAATCACTCTCCAAGAGGTGGACTCTGTTGTCAATCAAATGAAAAAAGACACAGTCCCTGGGCCGGATGGTTTCACAATCAACTTCTTCCATGCCTGCTAGGATATGCTAAACCTGAACGTGCTAGAGATTGTGGAAGAATCATGAAATCTTCAATGGGTCCTCCCTTCCCTCAATGCCACCTTCCTCACCTTGATCCCCAAAGAAGAAAACGTTGTAGTACTAAGTAAGTACAGACCCATATCTCTCTGCAATGTTATCTACAAAATTATCACTAAAGTTGTTGCTAACAGATTAAAACCTCTACCTGCCTTGCTCATCTCCCCTGAACAAATGGGTTATGTCGAGGGCAGGAAGATTGTAGTATCCCCAAGGACGAGCACTGTTGTAATTATGAATTGTAATTATGTTTTGTAGGCTAGTGAGCCAAGTGTTGATAAGTTGGTGGGATTATGTGTTGTTTAGGTTGGAGAGCCTAGGTGTTAAAGGCCAGGAGCCTGATTTTTGTATATGTAATTATGCATATCATTAATAAAATATAAACATCACTGCGTGTCGACCAACCATGAAGAAAGAGTGATGGGGGACTAAACTTCCACAAGGCTAGGTAAGGGAGAGGGGGCTGAAAGGTTAGAAGAGGGGCTAATCTTGAGGGCTTAAGTCCTTGAGAATAATAATTTATTATTATTCCAAAGTGGTATGAAAGGTATATTTTTTTATCCTAAGTTCCTGGAAAAGGGAACACATACTTGATGGAGTGCATGCATCTTCATGGGCGACATGTGTTGGCCCAGGGACATGCAATTTAACCCAAGAATTGAGCCGTGATGGGGGTTCGTCCTCCATTCTTTTATTTGTTGTCTGAACTGTGTGAGTGGACGTCTGATCTCTGCATAACCTCACGCAGCATTGAAACCAGAAAATCGTGATGTTTTCCTGAGAAGCGGACGCATCCTCCGTCTGAACTGTTGAGTCTGCGTTCGACCCTTGCGTTGATTCCTTGTAAGGCACCCTGAAAACTAGTGACAAACTCGTGGACTAAGCCATGTCTCTTGTGTGTCCTATGAACCCCGTTTATCCACATTGCAAATCCAAGTTCGTGCTTAATCGTTTGGGTGGTTGTCTTCTGTGAGACCTGAGCATACCGTAATTGTCTATGTCATGTGTGTTATAATTGTGGGCTATTGTGGCCACACATTCCCTTGGCTGAGTGTGACTTGCTACCATCATTTGTTCCTTGCTGAGCCTTACTGTTGTCCTCATTGTGTTGGAACGAAGGTGAAGAAACAGGTTGTCAGGCCTGTGTGAAACACTCTCTCCAGGTGTGAGAGGTGGTTGTGGTTGAAGAAGCAGGTTGTCAGGCCTGTGAGCAACTCCCTCCAGGTGAGAGAGTGCGCGGAGGAAGTGAGAACTCCTGGAAGGGGTCCTGTAGCTGCCACAGAGATCAGAGAATTCTGGTCCGACCTATTGCTGAAGCCCAAGACAAGGGAGGTTTAGTAGTCGAAAGACTATCCTATGTGATAGTGAAGGTGTATACTTCTGGGGTGGGACAAGGATGTGGGGAATGAGAGTCTGTGGGCAGTGGGTATAAGTGGCTCCTGGGAGAGAATCCATCCTCATAAACTATGTGTCTTCCTGTTGA
>ML787561.1:207030-219305 GCA_009831015.1 Picea engelmannii
AATGCATAGCATATCTATGTTTCTACCATTTATCTTGTGCTGTAGAAATTCAACAATTGTAACATAATACGTACACTACATGCATAAGTTCATTGGATTCAGAAGGTAAAGAATTCTTGGAAAATGGGGATGATGACGCTCAAGCTTCGAGGGGGCATGTGACGAACCAGAGGCTCCATGGACAACCAGAGGTAGAAGATATGATTTACTGGAGAGCTTGCAATGGAGGAACTGATATGGGGGGCGTATCAGTCCTCCTACACCTCCTTTAGTATCGAAGCTCTAAAAACACTTACAATATTGGAAAGTTTTCCTCCCTAAGGCTATAGACAGTGGCTTTGAGTCGACTAGACTTTCTTGGTTTCCCAGACGCTTACCGTCTACAACCTTTTTCTTTGGACCTTCTTTCACTTGGCTGGTTGGGTCCCTTCTATCAGGAGACATCTGTTATGTTCGTGGTAGACAGTATTTTGTTTTTCTCTGCTACTGTCTATTGACTGCAGCTGTTTTAAGGTACTCTTTGCGACGTCCCATACTCCTTGGTCTCCCTATCTACTCACAGTTT
This sequence comes from Picea engelmannii, assembly GCA_009831015.1. NCBI lineage: Eukaryota > Viridiplantae > Streptophyta > Pinopsida > Pinales > Pinaceae > Picea > Picea engelmannii. The sequence continues at coordinate 207,596 of ML787561.1, forward strand.
TCGATCATTTTCCCTGGTTCCACTTTCTTTGAGTTGGTAGGGTCCTTCCCGCTTTGTCAGGATCATCTGTCACAGACTATCCACTCACAGCATAATACATAATACTCTCGGGGACAATGTAGTCACTCTTATGGAGACTATGATCTCGGACTCCACTGAGGGGAAGGTTGGGGACCCATGGGATCATCCGGATATCATTGTTTCGATAGACGAGTTGATTAGTAACCATTACCAGAGAAAAAACTGCTCTACGGATCCCCAAACATCTGCTTCTGACACTCCTCCCCTCACTTCCCCCTTGCCTCCATAGAATAGTCAACCTTACCACTCAGTCTCTGGAGGTTCTATACTAAAGGTGATACCTGTGGGAGATCCTTTGTCTCACTGCCAGTATAGTAGGAGATTAATTGGGAACTACCAACCGGCCAGCAGTCATCTTGGCCGACCCTTGCACACCTACAACAACAAGAAGCCTCATAGGGTTTGGAAACCAAAACAAAAACATCCCAACCTAGTGTTGGGTATGGATGTAGGAGTATTTGAAGCCTGCAACCTGGCTCTTTGTGCCCTGGTTCGGTGGTTAGCTTACAAGGATAAGTGTAAACTACGTTTGGAAGACTGGATAACAACCTCCTGGAAACCACTTCTAGGATATATTCCCAAGGTCCTTTATCTCCAACATGGATGGCTAGGCTTCTTTTTCAAGACACCTGAGGATACTGTCCACATTCTGGAAAAGTTCTGGGCTGTTGGTGGTGGAAGTCTCATGCTCAAGAGATGGAGGTTTGGTTTTAATCCTTCTATTGAACACTTCAGCTACAGGCATCTCTGGGTCCTTCTTCTAGGACTCCCTCTACAACTCTGGAACCAACAGGCTCTTGAACTCATCAACACTTCTTTAGGTCGTTTTTTAAAAGTGGACTCACACTCTCTTGCTTCATCAGACAAAAGAATGGCTAAGATCTTAGTGGAAATCGATATCCATGCTGGACTGCTGGAAGTCTTGAAAATTGATTGGAGAGGCCTTCATATTGCTCAACGACTTGACTACCTGGGGATCCCATTCCGATGTTCGTTTTTCCGCAAAACAGGCCACCTGAGAAGGTATTGCTCAAAGTTCCCTCCTACCGAACCAGAGTCGGACCCGTCGAAAGAGTTTGGTTTCGAAGGATACGATACTCAGCTAGATATGATAGGAGAGGAGACTCTACATCATAATAGAGATATGAACCCTACACCTCCAGATGACTCACTGGTAAGTAAGATCAAACTTCACTGTCCCTCGCTTTACAACACTCTCTTCGCCTGGGAGAGACTCACTTTAAATTCGCTGGCTTCTACTACTCTGCATCCAGAACCATATGGGACTGAAGCTTTGGATATTGAACCCGCACCCTCTCAACCATCTTCCCTCAGTCCTTCTTCCCACAACTTGCTGGCAGCTTTAAACCCATCCACGTAGCCTCTTGGGTATGGTTCGAGGGATATAGACTCCTCCACACACTCTCCATCCCCCTCGAACAACCCTATTCCCCTCAGTTCCTCCACTAGTTCATTATCCCTGAATGACTTTGCTCCCTCGGAGCTTGATCCCACCCTTCTCCCTGGATACTCTGAACAACGTCTTTCTGCACAGGATCTGGACCAACTGATTGATACCACCACTCCTGCAGCCACCCTTCCCTTTGACTCCCTCCCCATTCCGTTGTACCATGGTAAAAATCTTATCCCACCTTCTTCCAACTTTGGAGACTTACCTTCGACTTCGGGAGTGAGAAAGACACCTGAGACAGATCCCACATGGTCTAGAGGGCTGGGTTTGGAGCTATCGCCACTCAAAACCCGCAATGCATGGAAAAAGGCAGTCACAGAGGCATCAAGTTTGGCCTCTCTAGCTACTGATTTGAATTTAGGGGCACTTAGAGGAGTAAAATCCCTAGCATGGGCCAAGTCATGATCCTACTCTCTCTCAATATTAGAGGGGTAGGAGGACCCCTGAAACTTGCCTTCATGCGACGACTCCTAGACAAGACTCGACCGATTGTTATTTTTCTCCAAAAAACACTTGTGGATGTTGCAGCTGCTAGAATGTTTCTTTACTCTCTCCGACCTGATTGGATGGTATGTGTGGTTAGCTCGGTAGGAAACTCGGGTGGACTCCTGGTTGCCTGGGATCCAAACTTTTTTTATTTTCTCCGATGCTAAGCCCTGGTGGGATTCTACTTTCTGGTACCTGTTTTGAACTAAATTCTAACCTGACCTTGCTCAATACTTATGGTCCTTGTCTCGACCGTAGATCTTTCTGGGAGAGGCTTGACCTCTTAGGCCTCCTGGCTATAAAATACCTCATTATAGCAGGAGGCTTGAACCGGACGCTTAGCACTAAGGAGATATGGGGAGATAGGGCAAAGTTGGACCCACTTGTGGACTACTTCAAACTACTCTTCTCGAAAAATGCTTTAGTGGATCTGGAACCGGTAGAACTTTTGCCTACTTGGCGAAATGGGAGATTAGATTCATCTAGTATTAAAAAGCCTCTTGAACGGTTCTTGGTGGACGAAGATTTAATTACACCCACTCGCATGATTTAGGCTTGGATAAATCCTCCTTACCTCTCCTATCATGTCCCCATCTGCCTACAGATTGGAGAAGGGAGACCAGGGAAAAAATATCCCTTCAAGTTCAATCTGACATGGCTGTTGGAGCCTTCTTTTTACCAGATAGTTCATTTGGTTTGGTCTGACTCTTCTCTCACGATTCATGGGGACGCACAGGGTAACATGGTGAGGAAACTCAACAGCTTGAAAGAAAAGTCTATCATCTGGCTCAAGAGGAAAAAATCTTTAGACTCATCTAAGCTAAACATAATTGAACACGAATTGGAAAATTTACACAGACAGAAGGCTTGGGACGACCAGCAAGGTGACTTCGAAGCTACATTGCATCGTTTAGAGGAAGGCCAAAATATTATTCTACGTGAGGAAGAGGATAGATGGTGCCTGAAAAGCGGAGCACTATGGCTTACTAGTGGAGATAGTAACACCCGCTACTTCCATCGTTTTTCCAGTCACCGCAGGAATAAAAAACTCATATGGGATATTGAGGAAGAGGATGGGAGTATTTTACATAAGACAGAAGACATCAAGTAGGCAGCTTTCAATCACTACAAATATTTTTACCAAGAAGCAAATGACACCAACCTAAATGATCAGATAGAAACAACTTGACTATTTCCACAAATGGTTACGGATGAGGTTGCGAGAGCACTGGAATCTCCCTGCACAAAGGAGGAAATCCTCGAGGTAATTAAAGGCTTTACTAAAGAAAAAATCCTCGGTCCTGATGGGTGGACGATGGAACTTTACCTCCACTATTTTGATTTAATAGGTCAAGACTTGCTGGATGCAATTGAGGATTCGAGGACCAGAGGGATTGTCAATAAGCAACTAAATAATACTTTTATCGTCTTGATTCCAAAACAAAATCTTCCCCGACAGTTTTCGGACTATCGACCCATCTCGCTATGTAATCTTTGCTAAAAGATTATTACCAAGATCATTGCCAGGAAAATTCTGCCCATACTTTCCCGGGCACTGTCAGAGGAATAACTTGGTTTTCTGAAGGGGAGACAAATCCTCGATGCTATTGGAACTACACAGGAATGCATACACAATATTAAGACAAAAAATTTACAGGCCAAGCTCCTAAAACTAGACCTCAAAAAGGCCTTTGACTATATAAATTGGATTTTTTTACACCTCATCCTTCTACAGTGTGGATTTGGGGTCGTCACTACTAATTGGGTGATGGGCTGCATAACCTCGGCCACCTTTATTGTTTTGATCAACGACAAGGCTACTAAAGTTTTCCACTGTGAAAGAGGGGTTCGACAGGGCTGCCCCCTCTCACCCCTTCTTTTCATCCTGGTCTTAGAAAACCTTAGTATCTTGTTAAAAAATAGTCAATCAGATGGCAAACTTTCGGGGATCAGAGTTTCAAGATTGACTCAGATACTACATCTTCTCTTCGTAGATGACATGTTCATCATGACATTGGCCTCCATGTCTGAATGGACAGAGATTTACAATCTTCTTAACACTTTTTGTTCTGTTATAGGTCTGAAGTTCAATTATCAGAAGTCAACCTTCTTGGCTTCAGGAGCTCGGGACGAATTCCTGACGGAACTAAAGACACTATTTGGCATCGACATTCGAGATCTTGCAGATGATTTCTGCTACCTTGGATACCAAATCAAACCTACAAGCTACATTGCAAGGGATTGGAGATGCTTAATTGAAAAATTCAAATTTAGAATCTTACACTGTTGCAATAGATGCTTAACTCTGGGTGGAAGATACATCTTAATCAAGGCTATTTTGATAAGCCTTCCGGTATACTGGATGGCCCTAACACACATCCCTCTTTCAGTGTTAAAGAAGATTCAACAGTTGATTTTCACCTTTCTCTGGAATGACAACAAGCAAAATAGAGGTTACCATCTCTGTAGGTGGGAGATGGTATCAAAACCAAAATCGTTGGGAGGCTAGGGCTTGAGGAATTTACACTTTTTCTACAAAGCACTCTCGGCAAATACGCTCTGGAGAATTCTGATGGTTTTAGGCATTTGGAGCAAAGTTATAAAAGATAAATACATCACCCACCAGTCAGTCCATTCCAGGCTCAGATCAGCGTCGACATTTCCACTGAGGGGCTCACAAACTCGAAAGCAACTTTTGAAGTCGCTCCTGATTCTACTACACTGGATAACGTGGCTACCTGGCTCTGGATCCTCAATAGAAATTGGCAGGAACACTATCCTTGGCATGGGTAACAAAGCCCTGCTAACAACTTGTCTTCTGGAATGCTTGCACATAAAAGGTATACACTTTCTGTTTCAAATAAAACTTCCACCTAACCGTGGATTGTTAGGAGAAACCTGGTTATGAAGCTCCTCGCTGGACCTAGACAGTGAGCTCGAGGCAGAATGGAACTGTTACATACAGAATCTTATTGGAGCTGGTATCCATCTACAGGAGTGGACGAACACCCTCATCTGGACGGGAGGGGACAAAACCGAAAAAATCTCAGTTAAAAACGTATACCATGCGATTGTAGAGGTGATCTGGAAAAACCACGATGAGACTTGGCATACCTGTCTGTGGAAATGGAATTGCCCCTTGAAAATCAAATTATTCATCTGGTTATTGATCGAGAACAAAATCCTTGTATGGGATAACCTCCAAAGCCGAGGCTAGACGTGCCCCAATCGGTGCATTTTGTGTAAGATGGATAGCGAATCCACTTTACACCTCTTTGTGAACTGCAAATTCACCCGATAAGTCTGGTTACATGTCACTAATGCAGTAAATATATCTGAAAACTGGACTGGAACCTCAACAAAACATTGCTTCAATACTTGGTGCTCTAGACACCAGAACTATCCTACGCTGCCAACCACTCTATGCTGGAACATATGGTTGGCGAGGAATGCTGCCATTTTTGAAGATAAGTCTCCCTCGATCCACCTGGTGACCAAAAACATAGTAGCAACGATAGACGTTCCTGTCACACAAGCAAAGGATCCTCCTACCCGCAGATCTACTATAACTCTTCCATCTGACAAATTCATCGCCTGGTTTGATAGAGCTGCACAACTAGGTGGAATTCTCTGTGGGATGGGGGGGAACATCCTCATAAACTCTCACACATCTATCCATTGGACCCTTAATTGTGGACAAGGCACAAATACGAACGCTGAACTTATGGGGGCGTGGGCATCTCTCATCTTGGGTCATAGACTGAACACCGATGAGATGCTACTACTGGGAGACTCCAAAGACATTATTGACTGGATTAATGGCAAAACTGATCTCCAGGCGACAACTCTGGAGTGCTGGAAAGAGAGAACACTAGAAGATACAAGACTTGTTAAGAGTCTCTCCGTCTCACATATCTACAGAGAAGACAATAGAATCACAGACATCTTATCAAAACAGGCTTTATCCCTGCCCCTCGGAATTTTAAGATTCTCCGAATGGGAGGATGGCAATGAGGGTCCTCACATACTGCTCAATATCTGAAGCGAAAGACACAAGAAAATTGATCTTCTTTAGTTTTTGTTTCTACTGATATTGACTGTAGTTTCTCCCGCAGAACTCCATGATAGAATGACTTTGGATGGATGTTTGTTATAATGTGAGCAGAAAGCTGCCATTTTCATATGTCTCTTCTTTGATAGGATCGCTGAAATGTAAATTCTTATATCCTTTTGAATATAAAGAGAATTTTTTCAGTGGAAAAAAAATATTCATTAGATCCATATAACAATTTTTTTAAGAAAATTATCACTATTTGCAATTTTAAACAATATGCAGAGTATCTTCACTAAAGATTAGAATATACATATTTGTATGAATAAACTGGAAACAAATGGAACAACCATGTTCCCTTTAACCCTAAATGCAGAAGTTACTTATTAGTGTGACTCACTATTAATATAGTTTAACTTTTAAAATCTGTATTTTTTTTCAAAGTTTCATATAATAGTTGATATTTATTTAATTAAATAATAAAACCAATAATTTATAAGACTAAAAATAATGATTTTTATTTATTTTAAAAATTGATTTATTTACTGTTTAATCGACTAAAATGAGATATTACTGATTTAACCGTTTTTCATCTTATTATGGCAGCTGCGTTGGGTTAAAAAAAACTTAAATATTAATTACTAGTACTTCACCATTTAGTTAAATTTAGGTCAATAAAATCGAGATTCAGCATTAAAGATACTAATAATTTATATACCAATTTCAAGGCAACGAGATTTGAATTTATAGTACCATCATTTATGTGAAGAAGCCATGTTTTTATGAAGTTAGAATAAAAAAGTGTTTGTTTATGTCCTCTTTAGTTTACTCTATGTAAAGTAGAGATTAATTAATGTGTGGATATCTCATTTGTTTATATATATGGGTATATAACATTGCATAAGTCATTCAACATATAAAATTGTTTTGTATTAAGGATAAAAAAAATGATATAAGATTTTATTTTATTATGGTTTATATTTATTTATTTAAAATTTCATAAATCATAATGTATAAATATATATTTGTTTATTATATTAGTAAAGGTTTTATTATTATATATTTTTTTATTATTATTTTATGTTTAAAAAAATTATACATTTATGAAAATAACATTTAACATTTATTATTAAAATTAATAATTTTTTTTAATTTTTTTTTCAATTTCATTATATAAAATTGATTAATATTATATTTATTCTTAATTTGATAAGTATAATTGTATACCTAGTATAATCATACAATTGCTGTATTAGTAAAATAAGGTATAATTATATTAGTATGAGAGACCTCTTTTATAGCATTAATTATATCATAATAGTATAATTATTTATAATATTTATATATAATACTTTGCATAGTCTATTATTATATAAGTAGTAATAATAATTATTTATCATATTTATGTATAATATCTTATATAGTCTATTATTATATAATTAATAATAATAATTATATGTCTAGTTAATAATTATATTTGTTATATTGATTAACTGCGATATCTAAGTCAAACAAGGTTGTCTTTTATCCCCTACTCTTTTTGGCATATACATTGATAAGTTAGAAGAATACTTGGAAAAAACAAGTTGTGTCGACCCTACTCTCACTGGTATAGTCATCAATCTTTTTCTTTATGCCGATTATGGCAAGGAGTCCCCATGATCTTGAAAACCAACTAAGAATCCTCAAGGATTTTTGCTCCAATATGGGTATGACTGTTAATACTGATAAGACTAAGGTCATGATTATTAAATCCAATAAGATCCATTATGATACCTTTGTATATGACAACAACAACTTGGAGGAAGTGACTTCATACAAATATCTTGGAATTGATATTCACCACAAGCTCAATTGGAATTATAGCATTGATAAAAAGATTATCGGGGGATGGAAAGCTTATTATGGGCTTGAAAACAATTGTAAATCAGCTCATCTTTGGAGTTGGGATGAGAAGAAACTCCTCTTTGAGACTCTTGTTACACCCGTTATTCTTTATGGATGTGAAGTCTGGGGCTGTAGTATCTCTTCTGAATCCTGGAGAAAGATAGAGAAAATACAAAAGAATTTTATAACCTACAATCTCAAAATTAAAGAAAATATGCCCTATCCCATCCTCCTAGTAGAAACAAGCCTCTCCCCCATTGAGAGCATGGCTATGACTAGATACCTAATGTATAAGAACAAGTTAAACAACATGGAAGACAAGAAGCTACCTAAAATTGCTTCAAAATCAAGTCATAACCACCATCGACTCAAGCGAGGATGGCATAAAGATGTCCAGTCTTGGCTAAACTATTGGGGAATCATGGAAGAAACCATTTTGCATCATAAAGATACTATTAAAAAAAAATTCAAATCAAAATTTAAGGAAAAAATGTGGTGTGATAAAGAGTTAGAGGGAAAAAGAAAATTAAGGTATTATAAAGATGTAATTAACCCTAATCTAGAAGATCAAAATTATCTATTGTTTTGCCAAGTGTAAAAAAAAAAAAAGCATTGCTAAGATAAGAACAAATTCTCAAGAGGTCCATAGTGAAACTCGCAGTTGGTCAATTCCTAAAATGCCATGGGTTGAAAGAGTGTGTCACCTTTGTGACACTAAGAAGGTTGAAGATGAAAAACACTTTCTCTTAGATTGTCTAGCCTATACCCATATTATATCTCATTTTCAAAATATTGATCACACTACCAACCTTCCTAACCTCTTAATTCAACAAAAGTATGGTGATCTTTTCGAGTATAGAAACAAAATTCTAAAGAATCACAAATAATCACTTACCTTGTTAAGGTCCAATAGACCAATTAAGTCTTAGTGGACGTTAATCATCATCATCATAATCTAATATATTATAGGACTTGAATATAATCTAATATATTATAGAATTTAAATAATTATAGAAGAACTATATTATTAATATTTTTTATTTTTAATAAATTTATATTATTAATAATATAATTATATTTTCATATTTTGAAACTTCAGCGACATGGACTAAGCAGATATGGAGAACTTGTTAAAATAATGAAGTAGTGATTATTGCCCCTCACAGATTGACGTTTTGGCTGCCGTGTGAAGTATTCCTTGGAAATATGGTTTCTTGTCCTATCTTATTAAAATAATGAAGTAGTGATTATTGCCCCTTCCGTTTTCGCTCCGGTGTGAAGTATTCTAAGCTTCTTTATAATTGTGATTTACTGCAGGTTCATTTGAGTGTGTAATGGAGCTACAAGGGGGAGAAAGATTTTACAGCTACACTGAAACGGAGACATAAGAGAGAGGCAAAGTAATCTCTGCACCAGAATTGTTGTAATAAAATGTCTGTCCATGCAGCGCTAGCGTCGTTAGACACTGCAGCCGAGAATCATTTAGACAGTGATAATAAACGGACGTTGTCGCAGGGACGGCAACTACCAGAATTACTTAACGGTAACGGTAAAGAACCGCTAGAATCTGCAGCCGAATCTGATTCCGACTGTGAATGGATCAGCAAAACGGAATGGACTAATTGTATTAAAGATGATCCCGATTTTCGTGACAGATTGGACTCCGATGTGTCCATATTTAGAGTTCCCAAGTTCCTGAAAGACACAAAAAAAGAAGCATATGTCCCTCGAAGAGTTTCGTTGGGTCCACATCATCACAGAAATGCAGAGATTCCTTCAATGGGTCATCACAAAGGAAGAGCCTTGTATAGAATGATGAAGACCTTCAATACTAATAGGAACGTCGACACTGTTCCAAATAATATGGATTTCGGGGATCGTGCAATGGAGGAGATCCTGAAGCTGGAGAACAAAATCAGGGATAGCTACGAAGAAAACATCGATTGCAAAGGAAAGACCCTAGCTCGGATGCTAAGTTTGGACGGTTGCTTCATTATAGAAGTATTGAGAACCCTGGGTGGAGTAGACGATGAGAGCGAGTCCTATGAACCTATTTTTCGGGAAAAAAAGATTTTTTTTGCTGCACACGATATAATGAACGACATTTTGATGCTTGAAAATCAAATCCCGCTGATCGTTCTCCGAAAGCTACTAGAATTGGAGCTCAACTCGGCCGTTGATGTCGAGAAGATTCTTTTGGATGTGCTGGTGGAAGGTACATCGTTTTTCTTCAACCTTTTCCTCGAAGATGATCTTGATATAACACAATGGTCCTGGCCAAGACCACTTGAACAACACGTTCATCATCTTTTGGGTTTCTTGCACACCGTCATTGCATCTCCACCATTGAATAATGGTGGGAGTGGAGATCAAGGTGACTGTAGCATCTCCATTAAATGTTGTACTAGAGAGTGCATTATAAAGCTCCAAGACGAAACCAAAGCAGAAAATGACGTCCACAACATCCCTCATGCAGTAGAATTAAGAAATACCGGGATCAAATTTAAACGATGTCATGGAGGCATGGATAAGATTAAGTTTGACTGGAAAAGTGCCACAATTTTTCTTCCTCTGATCTCTATCTCAGACCGCACGGAGATACTATTCCGTAATTTAATCGCTTTTGAGACGTGCAAGCCATCTGATATCAATTACGTGACTTGTTACGTTCATCTCATGGACGAGTTGATCGACTCGGAAAAAGACGTGGCTTTGCTAAGAAGAATGGGCGTCCTCATTAACCATCTTGGGAGTGACATAGAGGTTGCGGAGCTTTTCAACGGTCTATGCAAGGAAGTCACCTTCGATAGGGATGTCTTCGACGATCTGAGAAAACAAGTGAATGCGCACCACAACAATGAAATCAAGGTCCAGATTGCAAACCTTGTGCAGGATCATTTCTCATCGCCTTGGAAAACGGTAGCTTTGTTTGCGGCAGCGGCTATACTGATACTCACCACGTTGCAAACGATCTACACTATTATATCGGTATATAAGTAGCCGCTTTGCTGTTTTTTTCTTCGAGATATAAATAGCTCCTTCGCTGTTTTTTCCTTAGAAATAAATAAGTCAAGTCTAAGTGCTTAGTAGTCGATTGGCAATATCTAGTACTGGGTTGGCAATGGGCAGTATTAAAATTTGGATGATGATGTTTCACCAAATTTCTCGTTGGTTTAAGTGATTTTTACATTTTAGTTAGTTGAAGTGATTTGTACTCATTGGCATGGGCAATAGTAAGTATAAAAATTTGTATGATGCTCTATCTCGAGCTATCGAATATTGTTTCGCTGTGGTTTTAGCATTTTCCATTATTGATGATATATCTTTAGTTCTCGAATATTATTCACATTATTTCGCTATGTTCAAAATTAATTTGTGTGATGATATCTCGAGCTCTCCAATATTATTCAATTGTTTAGCATTCTCCATTTTCGGACAATTTAAGACACTCCGTGAAATCGGCTTCTGTAGGCACATATTATTACCACTATATGCATATGCATGTGATTGTAATATTTTGTTATGCATGTGGTTGTAATATTTTGTTACAGATCACAGTTGTCAATAGATATTTTAGTATCGGTGATAGGTGAATTTTTTTTTACATTTATATTATTATTAATTTTATTATATTTAATAACTAGTAACAATTAAATTATATTTAAGTAAATGTGGTTGATATGAATTTATTTTAAACTTTTAAAAATTAATGACTAGTTGTTACTAGTTGACCA
>ML787561.1:224082-266330 GCA_009831015.1 Picea engelmannii
TCTCTTTTTCATGTAGGATCATCACCATCATCATTCAATGAGGCCAAGTGGAGGATGACTCATCATCCAACGCACACATTCATGCTGACTTGAATTCCAAGGAGAGTGCATCACCTTAATATTTTGAAAGTTATTGTACTTAAAGTATCCATAAAGTTTTTGAAGTTTGAACCATTGTATGACCTCCAAGAGATGTATTTGATTTTAATACCTGTATAATTGTACATATATTGAGCATCGACTCATATCTATATTGTAAATTCTCATTTATTGTAATAGTACTTAGTGGTAGGATACTTAATTGTGATATGATGGCACTAGAATAATCTGGAGGGAAGGCTCGAGAAGCCCCTTATGTATAAATATATGTAATCTATGCCCAAATGAGGTTGTTGAGTTTTATTTGTTGTTTTTGAAGATAGTTGTAGAGGTTGTTGAAGAATATTGTAATTATTGCTAGAGTTCATCTTGTCGAAGAAGAGAAGTGGAGAATGTTTTGTTATTTATGGGTTTGATTATCTCTAAGGTCATTGGGTAATGTTGTGTTATTTACTTTCTGTGTTTTATATGCTTGTGTGTGCATTTCATAGTTATATGGATGAATTATTGTTGTTCTTTAAGTTTAAACTCTTTCTCTTCTGAAACTCTGGTGCAAGGAGTTCACAATGCCATGTAAGGAGTGCGAAGGCCGAGTCATTCTAAGACTCATTTTCTCAGGAGAGATAGCGTGAAACTTTGAAGAGTGAGTGCAAGGAGTGCACATATACTTAGTGGAGTATAAAAACTCAAGAATACCTTCATGGATGATTTTAAGGATGGAAATTTACTTTAGCGAAATTTAGCCCCTAAAATCATCCATGAATACCTTTGCAAGGTGTACACATGGCCAACACTTAGCCAAGTGTTGAAATAGTTTCAAGGAATACGAGCGCAAGGAGCGCACAGGAGGATTTTCTAAAAATCTCCAAGTCTAAAATATTTCGAAGGTTTAGACGAGCGCAAGGAGTGTACCAGAGGTTCAAATCATATTGAGAGAGAAAGATCAGGAGGAATCGCGGGTAAAAAATCTTGGAGGAAGAGTCCCCTTTCAATTTCAAGGTTGAGTGGACGAGATCTGCTTGAGGAGGAGCCAAATCTTTCCTATCCATCAGATATGGGAAAGTAGCACAATTTCCAACCCTTGAAGTCCTTCAGACTTCATAAGTTCGGATATTTTTTGTATTTAGACACAAAGGAGACAATTTTCCTGAAGCCTCGGGATCCGAAGTGAATCTGGACTGTCCATCATCGAAGACACGTGTCCATAGATTGGAGGTAGTCCAGAAGTTCAGATATCCAGAAGAATTAAAGTGTGGCTACGAAAAATACGCAAGAATCCTGAAGCTCTGAAATCCATAACACATATTGACCATTGATAGTCAGTACATGTGTCAACATATCTCGGACTTCGCGATTCCGACAGTCTAGGAGAATGAAGGTGAAACGTCTTATGGTTCGAGAACTCATGAAGGCCCAAAGGCTAGAGTATATCTCGACCGTTGGTCAAGAGGGACACGTGGAGAGTATATATATCCTATGCCAATTCGACGTTCATAGGTATTTAAGTTGGAGTAGCCAAAACTCTTGAAGCCTGGAGTTCCAGAGCTAATCGTAACCATTGGATGTAGACGAGACAAGAACTGTCAACCATTTCCCTTCATGAATTCGAGAATTTGTGAATTTGGGAATTCGTGAATTCAGGAATTCATGAATTCATGAGGAAGCGCAAGTTGGAAGTTGAAAGGTTTCGAAGCCTGAAGCCTGTAAAAAGCATTGGTCATCGATCTGAGATAGATGCCAACCGTCTGATCTGCCCCATTCGGTTATTTGCGAGTTCGGCCTTCGAAAAAGTTGTAGTGTGTTACTTTTGGAGCTCCCAAATCCCAGATCCCTGGAGTCTAGAATTCTTCAGTAATTTGAAAGCTGGCACACGGGTTTAGCTCGAGGTCATGTTGAAGATTCCACTGATTTTTTAGGACCCTCGTGAACCTGATTTTGCGCGTGGGGTAAAAGAGAAAATTTATGTGGAGAAATTTTTCAAGGGTTCAAAGAGATCCATAGAGATAATTCAACTCCTTGGTTTGAACGATCCTAGACCGGGAGGTCATATGAGCCCTAGGAGGTGTTGGGGGTTTGCATCAATTGGTATCATAGCATAATCAAGCTGTGTAAAGAAAATAAATTTGGAACCATGCTGGCAAGAATACGTAGAGATAGACACATGGTCAATGCATCCATGGAAGAGGAAATGAGACAACTTCGTGCAAGGTTGGATGCCATGGAGACAACACAGAGGAGAGAACCTAAAGCTGGTGATGTCAGCGAGGAAGAAAGTGAAGAGATTGAAGCATAATAAGTTGCAGGAGAACAAGCAACAGAGGAGCGACTGCTGAGAGTTGTTGTTAACCTAGGAACCAGAGAAAAAGTGGAGGTCCCAATGTATGAAGGTAATTTGAATGTAGAAGAACTACTTGACTGTATAAGTGCTTTAGAAAATTACTTTGACTATGAGGAGATTGATGATGAGAAGAAGGTGAAGCATGCAGTAACCAAGTTGAAGGGACATGCATCCTTATGGTGGGATGAATTGCAAGGTGATAGAAGATGCAAAGGTAAGTATAAAATTAAGATTTGAGATAGAATGGTAGCTAAGATGAACGCTAAGTTCATACCCAAGATTGTCAGATAAATCTATTCAGGAAGTTATGAAATCTGATACAGAAATGTTTGTTAGTGAAGGAATACACTGAAGAATTTTACAAGCTAAATATAAGAGCAGGACATAGGGAGAATGATGAAGAAAAAGTTGTCAAGTACATTAATGGCCTGAGATATGAAATCCAGGATGAGATCAGAATAATGACAATGAAAACTGTGGAATATTCTTATCAGGTAGCCCTAAAAGAAAAAGAAAAATTGGCAAGAAAATAGAGCCAATGAATCAAAGTAAAGAGACCTAACAGAGGTAGAGGAATTGTCAGAGGAAAATTTCAAAAAAACATAGCTGAAGCTGGAAATTATCACAGTCAGACAGAAAGAGGAGGAAGTTATAGAGGAGGACACTACGATTGAAGATATTCTTTTCCCAGAGGAAAAGGCAGAGCTAGAGGAGGAGAAGTAAAGTGCTATGCCTGTGGAAAGACATGGCACATGTTTTGCGAATGTCCTGAGAAGAAAAATGTAGGAACTGGAGAAGCTCACATTTTTGAAGCACATAAAAGGAATGTAGAGACAGATATGAAGACAGATGCAATGGAAGAAGGAAGATCACTCATGATGAGGAAAGTTCTCATGAAGCCAGAGAAAGAGGTAAGAGAATCAGTTCAAAGGAAAAATTTCTTCAGAACTGCTTGCAAGACTTGAGATAGGGTATGCAAAGTAATTATATAGGGTGGGAGCACTGATAACTTGGTGTTGGATGCAAGCCAAATAAAAAAGAAAGGCTATTTTTGGAAAAGAAGCATGCAAAAGGAAAACGATAGATGGAAGGAAGAGCAACACGCGAGCATGCATGGAAGACTTAACGATGCTAAGGTTAGGGTTTTTGTAATGAATTGTAATGGATGGTGAGCCGAGGATATAAATAAGTAGTACTTCAGAGAGAGACACACACGAGGGACAAAGAGGAAGAGAATTGTAAGGATTGTATGAGTCATTCATTTGGTGAACTAGAGAAGGCATGAGCGACTTGATCTCGAGGGTTTGATCACAGGCTGAGGATCCTGGTGCGATCTAGTCATCCTCGCAAGGATCGAGGAGCATGTGGGAGAGAGGAGGAACTAAGACTGTAACCACACGCAGAGGAACTAAGACTATAACCACACGCAAAGTGATATCTTTCTAAACTATAATAAAATATCGAGAGCCAAATATTTGTGGACGTAGCCCAGAAGGGGGTGAACCATGGTAACACTGTGTTATGTAACTGTATGCATGCGTCTTTGTGTATGATTGGTTGATGAATGTTGAATGAATGAAGTAATTAAGTAGATCTGGTATTTTACATGCATGCATAGAATAAATGTTATAACAAGATGTTAAATGGACTGAATAAAGGTTACGGTGCACAAACACAGATCTCGCTCAATCTCAGGTTGCAAATACTTGAGTCTTGCAGCCACCCATATAGCTATCTTAGGTGAGACTATGCAGTGCACTCTGTGCACTGCGTTGCCTTCTGGTTTACCAGAGAGGCCCATAGTATTTAAGGGATTTTTTGGGGATCTTCTTAGTTCTGAACCAGGTTCAAACTGTAAGGGTCAATGAGAAACCAAATACCCCATAATGAATCCTCAAGACCAGTAGAAGAAGACTAGATAGATAGAGGAAAAACCAACAAATGGTTCTGTTGACGTTTGATTGGAAGAGAATGGGACTGAGCATATGAGATCTACTGAAGAAGCATCAAAAGAATACAGGATCGGATGACAAGAAGGTGAAAGATTGTGAATATAAAAGGGGATGTTGAGACCGTGGAATCCCACGAAGGCAGAGATAGAGAGCTGGTTCAAGACAAAGGAGTTGGAATTTGCGTAGAAAGATAACATAAACCTGAAGTTAACACCACGCAAATACCTGGACAAGTATGTATTCACCGATTTGTATGAAGTATTTTTCTGTGATTTCCCACACACATTGCAGGAGTGGATCAAAATATTGAAAGACAAACATATTACGAATCAGATTAGATAGCTAGAGTGGAATCCTGAAGAGATCAAGAAACTACAATGAGTTGATAATAAGTTTACGTGCATAGTAGATTTCTAGCTAGACAACATTATTGTTGGATTTATCACAGAGTTGCAGTAGATACAACAAAGTCGTATAGCGCAACTGAACAAGAATTCTTGAAGGGACCTCGAGGTAGGTACATCAGATCATTATATACTTCCATTAATATATTTCTATATAACAAAGGTGTAATGACAATGGAGTCAGAAAACTAAACTTCCCTGTGTGCATGGGGGAAGGGGGGAAGCATTGATAGGAAAAGCATAAATGGAAGGAGAAGGGGATAAAGGAAAGAAGGAGGAGGCTTTGGACCCAATTATGATGGACGACGACCAAATCAAGTGGATCATGGCGACAGTTGGAAAGATGCACAGTGGAGTACCCTACCAATAGAAGGTGAACACCAAGAGAAGAGTTGTAGCTGCGAGGGAAGGCTTGGCAAGTGATGAAGAGGAGGTAGAGGATCTCCGGGCTGTGGAGAAAATTGAAGAAATCATGCATGTGACATATGAGAGGAAGACGAGAGGTCCAAGAGAAGAAGCATAAGGAAACATTCCTATCCATATCAGTGTCAGTGTGGAACCCATAAACCCATGTGAAACTAATACACCAAGGAGAACACCACCGTTTCAAAAATTGAATTTCGGGAGAATGAAGACAACATGAAGTACATCTACGCAAGGAAAAAAAACCGGGGGAGCTAGTTCATGAAGAAGTTGTCAAGTATCTACACCGCGCAGAATTAGTAGTTCAACATTTAAGATGGCAGGACATGATCCCACCATCAGGTTACTAGAATTCAAAGGGGAAGTGTTGGAGGACCCAAAGAAGCACCTGTTTATCTGTGAAATTTTTTGGGAAGCAAAACAGATCAAAAACGAGGACACCAAACTTGCACAGTTAGATATCACATTAAGAGATCACGCACTAGATTGGTATATGAGTCTAGCTGTAAATTGTTTGCCAGGGAGAACCAGAACAATTGGAGATATCAAGAAGTTGTTGATAAAAAAGTTCCATAAGCCGAGTTCAGAGGATCAATACATGAATGAGATGATAGAGATCAGACATAAACTAGGAGAATCTATATGGGAGATTGACCAGAGATTCAAACGAATAAAGGGAAAGATAAAATACATCATGATAGATATGTAACACATGCATCTGTTCATCAATTTGTTGTTACCACAATTGAAGTATCCACTACGACAACAGAAGTTTCAGACGTAGGCAGAGCCTCTTCAGGAAACCCTGTAACTAGAATAAAACCAATATCAGAAGACAGATCTAGCCATCGAGGAGCTGAAGGAAGATCTGAAGAACTTGACATTCTAGCTAAACCAGAACAAGAACAAGGACAAAAGAGAATTATTTTGGTGTACCACATGTAGGATAAAATGACACCATAAGAATGAATGTCCAACATTCATGCAGTACATGGAAATAGGAATGCCAAACCCATTACCAACAAGAGGACTATGGTGTGAAATCTGTAAGAAACAGGGCCACGACCCATACCACTTCCCAATGATGCAGAAGTACCAGACAATACCAACGAGCTCATATTGCAAATTTTGCAAGTCAATAGGCCACGATGACAAGGATTGCAAAATCATGGATTTGATGAGGGAAAGAACATCAGATGCATATAGGGTGCAGGCACAAATGATGATCGAGAAAGCTGCACCTCAGTTTACTCAAGTACCAACCCCGTACAACACTACACAACAACAGTATTACACTGCGTAACAACCTTAAAACACTGCGCAATCACAGTTTAACACCGCACAACCACATTATAATACCTCACAGTATAACCAGGAACCTCACTATAACACATCACGAGGGGATCGAGCTGGCTACAGAGGCAGAGGAAGAACAAGAGGAGGCTTTGGGAGAGGTAGAGGACCAATGGTATGTCATAATTGTTAACATCCAGGACAATACGCATGAGAATGTCCACTCCCACTAGCGACCTGTATGTATTGTCGCACATCAGATCACAACACAGAAGAATGCCCGATGCTATTAGGGAAGATCCAGAAGAAGAGAAATCAAAACAATCAGAATGTTCAATGTATTTCAGTAGAAGTGAGGGATGAAGGAAGAAACATCAACATAGCTACACACGGAGGAGATAAAACAGGAATGACGTAGTACGACAAGAGAAAGCACAAAACCAATGGGTGAAGAAGAATGTCAAACCAAGGAATAATTTTGATGTGCAGAATGAGAAGGATATATTCAAGCAAGCCACATAAGAATTCTTGAAGCCAAACATTGTGTCAACATCAACCGCACAACATAGTAAGGAAGTACCAGAGTACGAGATGCCTCCATCATTGGATCACACCAAAGAAATACAACCCCTGGGACAAGTAAGTACGATTAAAGGATTTTTGCAATCATGTGTAAAACTACTAAATGATCCATCCTCTCTTAAAATATTACAAAATATGCTAGAAATATATAACATAGAAGTAGAAGGAAACCTAGAACATAAAATAGTCAATCGCCTGCATACAAGGAGAAGAAAAAGTAGAGAATTCAGGCTGAATGCCAACATTGGAGATTTTAACATGGGAGATATTATACTGGATTTAGGATCCGAAGTCAATGTATTACCCAAGAATATATGGAAATGTACGGGAGAACCCGCATTAGGATATTCACCGGTTCCGCTGAAACTAGCAAATCAACATAGAGTTCTCCCAATTGGAAGACTAAAAGGAGTGATAGTAGACCTGGATGGAGTGCGGACTAAATCCAACTTCGAAGTAATCGATATAGTGGAAGACACAACACCTTATCCAACATTTCTTGGATTGTATTGGGAGTTTGATAACCAGGCCATAATAAACTTAAAGACGCAAAATATGACCTTCAAGTCAGGAGAATACAAAGTCATTGTGCCATTGGACCCATCAGAAGGGGAAAGGTTCGTAGATCCTACTTGCTTGGAATTGGAGAAAATTAATCATTTATACATAACAAATGCACGAGACACAGATTACCTAAACCCAACTAAAGATGGGGTACTCAGCTGGCGAAGCATCACCTCATGTGCATCAGACTCAGATACAGGCTTAGAAAATTGGTAGCAGAGGTTACACGAAGTCTCCACAATAATATGCACAAGAATAGACCATGTAGTAAGATGGGTAGTTATGGAGATAAGGAACCTCCCAACTTCCATGGGGTGAATGAAATAGAAACATTCTTAACATGGTACAAAGATGAAGTGTTATAAAATAAGAGGCTCTTAGCCCTAGATATAACGCTGAAGGAGACACCTACAAGATGGTGGGGTGCGCAAAAAGAAATAATCAAGGACTGATATCAATGTAAGTGGTTACTACGCATTAGGTTTGGTGCAACACAAGGAAGCAACCAACTGAAAAAATATGATGGACAAGGGGCACCAACATAACACTTGGAGAAGTGCAGAGCGCTATGGAAAATGACACCACTGGAGGAATGGCCTCACCATTTCGTGCACACATTAGTAGGAATCCCAACAAAATGGTATACAGACCAAGAACTACGCAAAGGAACTACAAGATAGACAATATTACAATGGAATTTTACAGTCACTTTCTCATTTGAGCATGAGAACCCCAACATAGACGCAACACTTAAACAAATTCAAGGGGTGCTATTCACTAAGGAACCAAAAGTTGAACTCATAACAGAAGAACAAAAACAAGACAAACAGACAGTGAAAGAACTATTTTCATGCTACCATGTGCAGGAAGAAGCACCAGATGAAGATGACCCATGCGATATTCAGATTGAGGAAGGTGAAGGCGAGAGAGAAGTGGAAGGTCCACCTATGGAATCAAAAGTAATTATTGTGCCGATCAAAGTGAATAAAGTCAATATTGGGACAATTGAGAATCCCAAAATGGCCAACATTGGATACTATTGGGATGAGCAAATAATGGAAAGTATAACATAGTTACTGCACGAATACAATGACCTGTTCCCAACAACATTCACAGAAATGAAAGGCATAGCAGGAGATCTAGGAGAAATGAAGATACCGCTTAGAGTTGAGGCAAGACTGATCAGAAAATGACCATATAGACTAAACCCGATATACAAGCAAAAAGTCAAAGATGAGATCGATGGGACATTGGAGGATGGAATCATATAACCTATAGAATAATCTGAATGGATAATCCCGATGGTAGTTCAAGAGAAGAAACAAGGGGGAATAAGAATATGTGTCGACTTGAGGAAGTTGAATAATGTGTGCCTACATGACCCATTCCCTACCTTGTTCACAGATGAAGTCCTGGAGAATGTAGGAGGATAGGAAGCTTATTCATTCATCGATGGATTCTCGGGGTACCGTCAGATCAAGATAGCACCAGAAGACAGATACAATACCACTTTTTCCATGGAATGGGGATCCTACCAATATACAGTCATGCCGTTTGGATTGAAGAATGCACCAACAATATTCTCCAGAGTAGTCATAGTTTCATTTAAAGAGTTTATCCACCAGTTTATAGAAGTATATCTGGACGATTGGACAGTTTATAGTCTGTTGAAGGACCATGTAGAGGTCTTACGACTGATGTTAGAAAGATGCAGACAATTGCAGATATTGTTAAATATCAGGAAGTGCATCTTCGGGACACCTTTTGGGATATTATTGGGACATATAGTATGCAAGCAAGGCTTGCTAGTAGATCTTGCCAAGATTGCAGTAATTGTTAACCTATCACTCTGCTAATTGAGAGAGACATTGGGACACACATGATACTACAGGAAATTTATAAAGGGGTATGCGTAGATCATTGCGCCAATGGAGAAATTTCTAAGGAAAGACACAAAGTTCCAATGGAATGAGGACTATCAACACGGTCTGGATACCTTAAAAGAGAAAATTGTAACTGCACCAATACTAGTGTTCCCATACTGGGAAAAGACATTCCACGTACATGTAGTTGCATTCGCCATAACACTTGGAGCTATTGTGGCGCAGCCAGGAGAAAGAGAATTGGACCATCCTATAACATCTGCTAGCAGAAAACTATCAAAATTAGAGCAGAACTACAACACCACAGAGAGGGAAGGATTAGCTATGGTCTATGCACTTCAGAAGTTCAAACATTATTTCTTGGGAAAACATTTCAATATGTTCACAGACCATTAAACGCTCAAATACCTCGTCAACAAGCAAGTGTTGGGAGGGAGGATTTGTAGATGGTTATTGTTGTTTCAATAATTTGACTTTGAAGTGATAGTCAAACCAGGAAAGTTGAACACAAGACCTAATCACCTATCGCGGATTACTAATGGGGAGGAACCTATGAATCTAGAGGAAAATTTTCCTGACGCATAGTTATTTTCAGTCTAGATAGTTGATGAATACTTCGCAGATATCATCCAGTACTTGAGTACAGTGATTGCGCCATAGGAATACAACACTACACAGAAGAAAAATCTGGTAGTCAAGGTTGCAAATTACCATTTGATTGCAGAACACTTATACAAAATGGGTGCATATAACATCTTGAGAAGATGTGTGTTAGAACAAGAAAGACCAAATATATTAGCATAATCCAACAAGGGAATAGCATGAGGACATTATGCAGGAAAAGATACCGCACAGAAGGTATTGCACGTAGGACTATGGTGGCCGCCTATTCATAGAGACTCAAAGGACTACTGTCAGAAATGTGATGCATGTCAGAGGGTTGGAAAACTGAATAGAAGGGACGAGATTCCCCTGTGATCACAAGTAACTTTGCATGTATTTGAGAAATGGGAAATAGACTTTGTGGGGCCAATTAAACCACCAACAAAAAGGTCAGGAGTGAGGTACATTATCATTGAGACAAAATAATTAACGATATGGGCAAAAGAAGCACCAGTAAAACATTGCAGTGCAGAGACAACAACACACTTCTTGTTTGAGAAAGTGATCACTAGATTTGGCTGCCCGAGGATTTTGATGAGTGACCAAGGCATTCATTTCATTAACAATACTATTAAGGCTATGACTGAGGAGTTTGAAGTTCATCATCAAAATAGTACACCATATCACCCTCAATCAAATGGAAGAGTGGAGGCCTTTAACAAAATCCTTTAAAATGCACTAACAAAGATCTGCCACGTAAATAGGGATGATTGGGACCTAAAGATACCAATAATATTGTGAGCATACATGACCAAATGCAAACAATTGATAGGACAGTCACCATTCAGATTGGTGTATGAACAAGAAGTAGTTCCATTATAATATTTGGTACCTAGTATGCATGTAGCAGCAATTACAAACATGACAGAACGAGGCACAACACAAGAAAGGATAAATCAACTGATGATCATGGAGGAAGACAAGATTCTAGCAGGGTTTCACCAAGAAGTTCAGAAAGAAAGGGACAAAGCTTGGCATGAGAGACATATCAAGAGAAATGATTTCAAGGAAGGAGACTTAGTCTTGGTGTATAACAGTAAATCCCTTCAGTACCTAGGAAAACTCAAAATGCATTCGTTAGGACCGTACAAAGTGAAGATTGTCACAAACAGGGGAGATGTATAGTTGAAGGATTTAGGAGGAACATAACTTAGAGGGATGATCAATGGGAGTTGACTAAAGCTATATAGGGACGGTCGACCTCCTGACACTCGAGAAAAAAAAAAAAACACAGAGGAGATACCGCGCCGAACATCAAAGGATAACAACAGAGGCATAGTGTGCTAAAAAGAGAATGAGAACGCACAATCGAAAATTCCATCACGTCGGAGAAAAAATCCAACGATCACTACAAAGTAGAAACAACGGGAAAGTGAAAACAACAGGAAAAAAGGATATGGAAAATAACTTCCAATGGATGACGATTATCAAAATTAAATGACAAAAATGACTGGAGGGACCCTGCATTATTCACACCAACTAGAGACGGCAAGGGAAATCAATCAAAAGTATGTAGGAAGCACCAGTTCAATTAAAACACAAATTGGGTAACATCTCCAAGAAGCTTCACACAATTCCTACATAAGCTAGTACGCGAGATTGTGAAGGTTATTGTGAAATTGAGAAAAGCATAAGCGATAGAAGATACATAGTCGAGAGTTAAGTTTGCAGAGGTAATAGAGGCCACTAAGATCAACGAACAACACCTTGAACACCATGGCACCACCCAAATAGGGATAACCGAGCCAGACAGGCAGATGACCCCGAAGCAACACCATATCACCACCGCAAGCACGGGGAAGCAAACAACAATCACTTCAGCCTCCAAAAGTCATCAATGTAGATGAAATCCCATCGCCCAATATAACACTAAGAATCCCCACACCTGTCATGGAGGAGACCCAACAGATAACACCAGTGGGCATGGACATTGATGTACCAGAAGGGGGATAGGGAAAATAGGCTGAGGACGCAGGAAATCATTCACACCCAAAAAACCTTGAAGAAGTCCCAAGAGTTAATGGGATGGTCCTGAACCAGAAAGAAACAATCACACTGAAAATATCATAGACAACCACACCAGAACAACCACAAGAGGGAATAATGGAAGATGTCACCGGTCGAGCAGATGAATATGTCGGAGAGAGAACAATGGAGGTTGGAACCTCAAGTCAGCCACCACAGCAAAATGGAAAACATGTAGTACCAAGGTCACCGCACAAGTAGGATGCCACAACCATAGTATTTTCGTGCATTCTAGAAGGGGTACGTATCGCAGGTAACATGTTAGGTCACGTGGAGAAATTGAGGTACTCAGACCATGATGTGACAGACATAGACAAGTTCCCAGAGTTCACCAAGAATGTTTACTTAGAGATTGTGTGTATAGGACACTTTGGTGAACATATTAACCAACCAGTCCAGTGAACAACTAGACTAGCCAAAATCGGGATTCTAGACCTATTAGACATCCCACACTTTGGGAGAGGCTAGTACACAAACAAATGCATCAAGATGATGATGGCAGTCACCCATGGAGGATACTTGTGGTTGGAACAAATTGTCTTAATAGACATAGAGCTCATTACACACATCACAGGACTTCCATCACAGGGGGAGTCACCCACGTAGTTCCTTGATGACAAAACTAAGGAGAAGGCACTGGCCGAGGAAATGAAGAAAAAGTATGGTATAGAAAGGGGGTCATGCAGAATCATAATCAAGTGTATTAGTGACACAATGACAAGGATGGCCATTAAAATCATGGCATGCAAGTTACTTAGGAAATGTCGCAAGGAGGAAGTCCCTGCCAGGGTTGTCGTAGCTGCAACTCAGTGCACAGAGGGCAACACACTCATCAGGGCCCCGTATTTGTTGAATTTGTTCCTGGAAGACTACAAGGATGCACAGGACTTGGGGACAGAATTTCACTACTCATGGCTACTCATCTTGATCGCCTTGCTCAGATGGAAGGACCCTAGGTATTCATTATTTGGAACAAGACCCAAGACTTGCCACACAACACGCTACCTATCGCTCGGGTGTGCGTCAAATCCCAGAACAAAAAGGCGAATGAAACCATATTCAAAGGATATTATGAAGACCTACAGGAGAGAATTGCCAATACTTGGCGAGTTACACCAGAAAGGATCGCACATTATTAGGGCATAACCAAATTCAAAGCGACTAGGCATGCAATGTGGATCCAATCATGGAAGGATCCAACAAATCAATGGATACATGTAAATGTGTTGACCTACACAAAATAGATCTAGCTAAACAATGATACACACATTTGCAGAGAGAATTGGAAAAAGAAGAAGAAGGAGAGAAAGAATGGAAAGAATTCTCATTAACCATTGTGAATAATGAATAATTTACACATGATATACTCTGTATAACTCAATGAGTTTGAATTGAGGTGAACCAAGTCACCATAGTGGTGATATAGAGTGATATGGACACACACCAGTAGTTACAGGAGTGAACTGCCACCTATTCTAGTCTCTCAGGTAGTTACGGGAATGAACTGCCACCTAGTTGAGTTAACTAGTCAACTAATCTTCAGTTAACTGATTGAACATAAAGTAGTGAGGAGTTAACTCAAGGAATCAAGGCTAATGCGCCGCTTTGGTGATGATACCAAGGAAAGGTAGAATTAGCATGGTGATGATCCCAATGTTGCATGGTGATGATCCCAATGCAACATCTAAACTCAACTCAACTAGTCAAACAGAAGTGTGAACTAAAAGAGAATATTCTCCAGGTGGAATATTCTCTCCTAAAATATAGGAGACTGGATAATGACTAATTATGACTAATAAACAAATAAAAACCTTAGGAAAAATAAATCCTAGGTGTGTGTGAAGTAACTCCAACACCCCCGTTGAACATCACTATGGTGAAAATAAAGATTGGGTCTCGGCAACGAGGCCATGTTAGGTACCCAAGTACAAAAGATACACTGAAAATAAAGTGAGGAAAGAGGGAAAATCTCATGGGAAAACCCCCCCTCAAGGTACAATGTATGTAAAAAGAAGAACTACAGTTGCTAGGCAACTGTGTCCCTCACTCCAAGACGACTTCGCAGAGAATGGAATTTCTGCTCAGTGAAGGTCTTGGTGAAAATGTCGGTCGTCTGTTCTACTGAAGGACAAAACTGTAAGTTGATGATCCCCTCGTGTACTAAGTCCCAGATGTAGTGCATGTGGATCTCTATGTGCTTCATCCACTGCCTCTGAACTGGATCTCTGCAGAACTTCATAGTGCTCTGGTTGTCACACCATATGACGATCGACCGATGAAACTGAATGCCCAACTCAGTGAGAAAATGTTGTAGCCACATAGCCTGAATGGTTATGTTAACTACCCCTCTGTAGTCTGTCTTGGCTAAAGATAGAGAAATGACAGCTTGCTTCTTGCTCGACCAACAGATAGGCCCGGAACCATGATTGAGTGAGTAACTAGATGTGGACTTGTGATCAATGCTATCACTAGCCCAATCAGAATCAATAAATCCAGTGAGATCTAATGTAGAGTCTGTTGCATAATGAATCCCAAAGGTGATGGTGCCCTGTACATATTGAAGGATACTCTTTGCAGCTTTCCAATGTAGCTCATGTGGCTCCTGCATGAACCTGGGAACTGCGCCAACTACATATGAGAGTTCTGGTCTGAAGTGTGTCAGATACAACAAGCTCCCCACTAGCTGTTTGTACAGTGTGCTGCCAACAAGTGGAGTCTCCCTGCCATCCTCAAGTTTGACTCCTGATAGGAAAGGAGTCGGAGCATACTTGCAGTCTGTCATGTGAAATCTCTCAAGGATATCTCGTGCATACTTGGCTTGAGGCAGTTTGATGCCTGATGCATCTTGACTGATCTCAAGTCCAAGGAATAAGTGTAGCAGACCCATGTCCGTCATCAAAAACCTGTCATGAAGAATTCTCTTGACTATAGCTATCACTGAAGTCGAGAAACCGATGATCAACAAATCATCGACATACAGAACTAAAAGTAGAAGTGAATCAGCCGTCCTGAGCATGTATACATTTGGGTCTGATTTACAACGTACAAAGTTTTGTGACAATAGGTAGGAGTCCATCTTGGCATACCATGCCCTTGGAGCCTTCTTGAGGCCATAAAGTGACTTCTTCAGTAGACAGACCAAAGACGAGTCTTGCATAAATCCTTGGTGCTGCTCCATGTAGATATCCTCAGAGAGATCACCATGAAGAAATGCATTCTTCACGTCCATATGATTAACTTCCCATCCCTTAGCTGTCACAATGGCAAGGGCCAATCGAATGGAATCCATTTTCGCTACTAGAGCGAAGGTCTCATCATAGTCAATACCATGAACCTACTGAAAGCCTTTGGTGACAAGCCTGGCTTTGTATCTACTGATCTGTCCATCTGCTATGCTCTTGGTCCTATAGACCCATCTACATCTGACAAGTTTCCTCCCAGAAGGAAGGGGAACCAGATCCCAAGTGTGGTTTTCGAGGAGGGAGTTATACTCGTCTTGCATGGCGGATTCCCAAAAGGGATTTCTAGTAGCCTCGCCATAAGACTGTGGATCTGAAGACTAAACCAAGAAAAGATGCTTGGAAGGAAATGGTTCAGTGGTAGTGAGTGCAATAGGAGGCTCCTAGAAATTATATCAAGTCCTCCTAGTATCAGTTGGATCACCAACGAGATCCCCTGCATCCTGAAGAGTAGTCTGTGCCCACTTGGACCTCTGCTTTGGCTCTGCAACTGCATCTAGATGCTCTGACTCTACATCTGACTATATTGACTCTGAATCCGAATCATCTAATTCCTATGAATCAGAACTCTCGTCTGAAGAAGATTCAGCATGTGCATGCTCATCATCTCGTACAGGTGGAAGAGTGAAGGTGTTTGCATGTGACTATTGAGGTACATGCGAGACACTTTCCTTGAATTGGACACTACGCTCAATGATGAGTTGGTCTGAGGAAATATCAATAAGCCGATATCCTTTCACACCATTAGGGTATCCAACAAAAATGCACTCAGTGCTCTATGGATCAAGTGCCTTCCTCTTTTCAGAGGGAATCTGGGCCCATGCACGTGAACCAAAAATGTGAAAGTGGGCCACTTCCAGTTTGAGGCCGCTCCAAGCCTTATAGGGCATCTTATCCTTGACAGATCTACGAGGAGATATGTTTTGGATGTATGTTGCACAATTAAGTGTTTCGATCCATAGTCTCTGTGGTAGTGACTTTACATGCAACATGCAAGATGCCATCTCCTTTAGAGATCTGTTTTTCTGCTCAACAACTCCGTTTTGCTGCGGAGTGTAGGGAACTATATGTTGCAACTAAATCCCTGCATCATGACAAAGATTATGAATCTCATGATTCACATACTCTCCCCCATTATTATTTCGAAGGACTTTGATCTTCTTTCCGGACTGTGTCTCAACCAAAGCTTTGAAATCTTTGAGGTGTTGAAAGACCTCGTATTTTTTCCTGAGAAAGTAGATCCAAGTAAAACATGAGAAACCATAAAAAAAAATGAGAACAAACCTCACTTTTCTGATCGATGGATGCATAAAAGGACCCATGAGGTCACTATGGATCATATCTAAAGGTGTGGAAGCTCGCTGAGACTTTCCTTTATCGAATTTCTCTTGAGAGTGTTTTCCAAGAACACATCCCTCACATACTCCCTTGGAGAAATGGATGTCTGGTAGACCATCAACTAATCTGTGCTTGCTAAGTTGTTTCACGTATCTGAAATTCAAATGTCCAAACCTTTCATGCCATATCCTACTACTTTCATCAGCATGATTAAGTAGTAAAGCAGAATTAGGTTCAATGAATTCAGAAAATGTATACAATCTAGACTGATGATTTACCTCACCGGTAGCAACCTTGGAGTTGGTTTGCATGTCGTAGATGTCCACGACATTTGATGTGAATACAACTTTCTTTATGGTGCCAGAATTTGTCATTTGAAACACAGAGAGAAGGTTGACATAAAGCTTGGGAACATGCACCACATTCTCGAAGCTTCTGTTGGTGAGTTCAATCCTTCCTTTGCCGGTGACTTTGACAGAAGAGTTGTCCCCCATCAGAATAGGGGGACCTTTGCATGCATGCGAAGAAGAATAGACTGCTTCTGAGGCATCCATGTGATGTGATGCTCCTGAATCTACGATCCAAGCATCGAGAGAGGAGTTGATTGCAATCAAGGCATGGCTAGAATTGCCTTTCTTAGAATTCAGATCTTCTGACTTCTTCTTCTTTGCACCCTCGGGGATCTGATCTCCAGGTTTGTTTTGCTGAAGTATTTGAGACATCAAATCTATTTTTTTTTGCATGCATGTGGATTCCAAATGGAATCCCTTGTGACAGAACATGCATTTCTCTCCTTTTCTTCCCTTTTCTCCTTTGGATTCATAGGCATCTGACGCAGGCGAGGTGTGACCATACACCTCCAACTCACCCGCTCACAGGATCGTTCTCAAAATCCCTTTCTGAGCCGAAGCGACTCCTTTGATTCCTGCTGGAATCGCTATGAAAATCCTAATCAATAGGTCCTTTCACTCACCTACACAGCCTTCTGCACATTGACCGTGACCTCTCCCTGACTGAATCTCAGGTTATCGGGGTTTCGCAATCCCTGTGCTTGAGAGTTCCTGCTCTCCCAAATCTCCGATCGTCGATGAGCTCTTTTCAAGCGCTAGCCCTCCTGAGCTTAGTTCTCGACACATATGACCATGCGTCCACAAGACCACAGCCTTGTATCTCCTCCTGTCGGGGTTTCAAACATTAAAACCCGATGCGCCCTTTGTGCGCTAGCCTCTTCCCAGCTATATCACGGTCCATGTGACCGCATACCATATGACCGCAGTCAACCTCCCGTTGGGGTTTTCCCTATCGCGATATCAAAGGGTATGGACTCCTTGTCCCAGGGATTCCCGATTTCCCAATTTGCGATGTGCTTCAGCCCTCCTGGCTAAGCTCTGGCCAATGTGACCGTCACTCCGTGACCACTACCTTACCCCATCGGGGCTATGGGGTTTCTCATGTCAAAGTGCACATGTCCACGGGACTCGCGATATGCCAATGCCCGATGCGCTGGTCCTCCGACGACTCCCAGCCTTTGACCTGCCACCTGTCCTCCACTGACTCTTGGGTGGCCCACATGCTCCTATGCCTTATCGGGAAATCGTGTATCGCAATTTCACGACTTCAGCTGTCAATGTTCACGGGACTCGTGAAACTCTGAATCCCGATTTCCCGATAATGCCTTCCTGTCGAGCTTTTCCTGGTGTCACTCGATCACTTCCATGCGTCCCTTCTCTAATGGACAGTCCCGATTAACTCTCGGGGTTTTTGGACTTTCGATGTCCTAAATTCCTTGTCCTCAGAAACTCTGATTTCCCGATTCTCTGACTCCTTACAGATCTTTGACACGCATCCTATCTGAGATCCACAATTGTGGTCTCTTCTCGCAACTCCGGGGTTCAACAGGCCTCGAACCCTTAATCTCGAGACTCTCGATATGCTGATGATGCTTGATCCTTTGCCACTTGTCCTCCGAAAGAACGACTCCGATTATGTCGGGGTTTCCAGTGTGGATTTACCCGATCTCTTGTTGACAGGAATGTCGATTTCCCGATGCGCCAAACGCCGATGGCGCCTGATTTCCGCCACGTGTCCTCTGCCAACGGACGGTCCAGATCCAATCTCACACTTTCGCAACTGTTGGGTCCTAGTTCTCATGACCTCGAGAACTCTGATTTCCCAATGGCTGATATCCCGACGGCTGTCGGGACTTCTCTCCTCTGTCTGCGAGGTTAACTTCCCTGCAGCTCCCGCAGATCTGAC
The DNA here is from genome assembly GCA_009831015.1 of Picea engelmannii. Classification (NCBI taxonomy): domain Eukaryota; kingdom Viridiplantae; phylum Streptophyta; class Pinopsida; order Pinales; family Pinaceae; genus Picea; species Picea engelmannii. Next base: position 243,142 of record ML787561.1, read on the forward strand.
GGCTGACGGGATTCCTGCTCAGATTTGATGGCCTAGATCTGTTCTCCTTGTGTGCTCCTCCTCTAGAGGCTAAACTCCGTGCGCCTTCTCCCGATCCAACGGCTGACGGGATTTCCGAGTGAGATCCAACGGCTGTCAGTCTCCTCTTTCTGTCGGCTCCTCCTAAGCTCCTCCTGGACGTGAATCTTCAACGGTCCAGATATGTTCTCTCCTGTCGATCTAACAATGACTGTTGCTCCTTCCTGAGCTTCCACGCGTTCTCCCGACACTTGGAATAATTTCACGTCTCAAAGGCCTCGACCTTTGTCCTCTTCCTCTGCGAACTCCTCACTCTGAGTTCTCGATTTCGCGCATGAAAACGCTCGTCCTCCTGAGCTTATCCTTTTCTCAAGCAACTTCTTGTTGAGCCCTCTGGGTATTCATTAACCCAGTAAAGATCCTTAGATGGATTCTTCCTTCAACCTCCAGAACTCAAAGGAGTTCTCTTCTTCTTTAGTGCCGGCTTGCACACTTTCTCGACGCCCTCTTGGCGGAGTATCTTATCCCACAAAACATTCAACAGTTATGTTCTCCTGTGTGCTTACGCACTTGCTCGATGCCCCCCCTGGCAGAGCTCTTGCAGAATCCTCAATGATTCTGGTCTTCTGTCAAACTCCCAACAGAGTTCTTCCTCTGTGCACTCCTTGCACTGGTTCAATGCCCACATGGCAGAGCTTCTCACAGAATCCTCAGTGATTCTGTTTCTGTCTGAACTCACAATGGAGTTCCTTCAACTGCACCTTGTGCCTGTGCTCGATGCCCACTTGCCAGAGCCCCTACAAAACTCCTAAGAGATTCTGTCTGCAACTGTGTTTCAACTACATAGCCTTACCTCCTGAGGTGTTCAACAACCTCACAGGTCTTCTTCTCCTGAGTTGATGGTTCCATCTTCTGTGCCGCAACACATCTTTGTCTGAACCCACAGTGTTCAGAAGTGCAACCTCTGTGCATGGCTCTCAGAAACCTCAGCGTTCTGTCACACCCTCTTGGTGTGAAACCTCAAAGACCTTCAACCTAAAAACCACACAAACTCCCTGCAAATGCATAACAAACATACATTCACAGCATATACATGGAACACACACAGATACCCATCCGACACAGAACATGTGCAGGAAAATTGTTGTTTGTATTAAAAATGGCAAATTGCCTTTATCTTTACAAGAGTGTTCCTGAGCTCCCTCTGGCTCTTCAACTCTACCATCTACTTCTCCCTCTCTGAAAATGAGATATCAAATCTCTTTTACCTGAGGGGCTCATCGAGCGCTTCCCTCCAGGTTCACCTATTCTAATAAATTACAATCAATGGTTGTCTAGTCTGCTATCCAGAACTAGATCTCAGCCGATCTAGCATTAAAGTCGATCCTATCTAACGCCTGTACAAAGGCATGGCTTTCCTGGTTCACTAGCCTACAACATTTAATTACATTCAATTCAAATTTTAAATGAGGTCTGCGCCTCCCTTTAGCTTTTGAATGCCTGTGCACTGATGTGGCTGGCTAGCTGGCTGGCTGATATGGAGAGATGCTCCTGCATCATACTCCTTAGCTCCAAAATTCATGAGCTCCTGCTCATGTGCTTCCCCTCTGAGTTGTTGGAAATCCACCTAGATCCCAAATAAGTCTTTGGAGCTTACCATCTGCTCCATTTTGTTGCTGCTTCTGTGATGCTACTGCTTCTTGTTTTCTGCTCAGCCTCTCCTCCATGGCAGTTTCTACTGACTGTACCATCAACGTTCTTATCTCTTCTATTACTTCATCTAGCTGCTCCAGTGGCTGGCTCTATTGTTGCAGTCTCCTCAGCTGCAAAAATTTTTGGCACATGGGCAGATCGCTATGATCTCCCATGCCTTCTTCTTCATCTTCATCTGTGGCCTCAAGTTGCCACTCTGCTACAGACTTCAGCTCTGTAGTCTCCTCCTGACTGACTTGCTGCTCAGTCACCTTCCCTGACAACTCAACTTTTGTCAGTTCGGTTGCTGGCCCTAGATTGTTCAACCAATCCTCCAACATCTTTAGCTCCATATCCCATGGAGTGATAAATCTGCCTACTTGCTCCTTGGCTTCCTCTACTGTTAGCTTCAGTGCTACAGCTTCTTGCTTTGCAGCTCCCTGGCTGAATATGCTGAGACACTCCTCAGAATGCTCGCTCTCCTTTTCCTCTTCTGCTTCTTTCGCTGTCAGCTCCAATTCACCTTGGATAGTCACGACCGACTGTTCCTCTATTTCTGTTGTTGCATCATCTGCAACAAAAATTTTTGCCTCCTCCTGGGCACATGGTAGGAATATCCCAATTCCCCCAATAATCAAAAGATCATCCTGACCTTCCTCCCCTTTTGTCAGATGCATCTGTTGATCCAAATTCACCTCTGAATTTATGAGACCCTCAAATAGTCTCATCTGCTCTGTTAGCTCCTCTGGCTGATCCAAATTCATCTGCTCATTCCTGCCCACTTGGCAATATGGGATGTTTCCGCTGCTTCTCTGGCAGACCATGAGATCAACCGATCCCATCTTCATCAGCACTCCTTGCTGAATTGAACTCTCCAAAGAGTCCATGAGACTTTCATCTAGTCTCGCATTGTCATCTCTTCCCACCTGGCAATCCAAGATACTTCCACTTCCCTCCTGGCAGTCTTCGAGATCCCACAGTGATCTCTTTTCATTGCCCAGTTGGCAATGTGAAATTCCTTGGTTGTCCTCCTGACAGTCCATGAGATCCTCATCCAATCTCATTTCATCCTCCTCCTCATCATCGAGACCTCTCCCAGTCTCTGGCCCACAGTGACAAATCATCTCTTCCTCTGTGGTCTTGAGGTTTTCATCATACCTCAACCATCTTCTTAACAGCCTCTGCTCTCCTTTGACCATCATCTCCCTGACTGGCCATTTCACCTTTGGCGTCTTCATGGGCCATTCATATACCCATCTCAGCTTTTTACCCTGCCGCATCTTCATTTCGAGCTCCTCTATGTCTGCCTTTAATTCATAGAGCTCTCTAGTCTTTTCTTTATCCCATTCGGCAAGCTTTTCTGCCTTGCTTCTCTTCCTATGGCCTTTAGTAGCCATCTTACTGTCCCTGTCTGCCTCCCTGGAAAACCTGTTGCTGTCACTCCTGCAATCCTGAGTGCTCAGCTTCATCCTACAGTCCTAATGACTGTCTTCTCGATTGTTGCCTACCTGCAAGCAAGTCCTTACAGAGTCCTCAGCAACTCTATCTTCCTCCTGCTTTCCTTGCTCCTCTTGCCTGAAATATATAGACAAGAAATTCAGCTCTGATACCACTTGATGTGTATCAGAGTGCTTTCCTCCTCTGCCTCTTCCTACCTGAAATATATAGACAATAATTCAGGCTCTGATACCACCTGACGCAGGCGAGGTGTGACCATACACCTCCAACTCACCCGCTCACAGGATCGTTCTCAAAATCCCTTTCTGAGCCGAAGCGGATCCTTTGATTCCTGCTAGAATTGCTGTGAAAATCCCAATCCATAGGTCCTTTCTCTCACCTACACGGCCTTCTGCACATTGACCATGAACTCTCCCTGACTGAATCTCAAGTTATCAGGGTTTCGTAATCCCCGTGCTCAAGAGTTCGTGCTCTCCCAAATCTCTGATCGTCGATGAGCTCTTTTCACGCGCTAGCCCTCCTGAGCTTAGCTTCCGACACATATGACCATGCGTCCACAAGACCAAAACCTTGTATCTCCTCCTGTCGAGGTTTCAAACATTAAAACCCGATGCACCCTTTGTGTGCTAGTCTCTTCCCAGCTATATCACGGTCCACGTGACCGCATACCATATGACCGTAGTCAACCTTCCGTCGGGGTTTTCCCTATCGTGATATCAAAGGGTATGGACTCCTTGTCCCTAGGATTTCTGATTTCCTGATTTGCGATGCGCTTCAGCCCTCCTGGCTAAGCTCTGGCCAATGTGACCGTCACTTCATGACCACTACCTTACCCCATCGGGGCTACGGGGTTTCTCATGTCAAAGTGTGCATGTCCATGGGACTCGCGATATGCCGATCCTTGATGCGTTGGTCCTCTGACGGCTCCCGGCCTTTGACTTTCCACCTGTCCTCCACTGACTCCTGGGTGGCCCACACGCTCCTATGCCTTATTGGGAAATCGCGTATCATGATTTCGTGACTTCAACTGTCAATGTTCACGGGACTTGTGAAACTCCGAATCTTGATTTCCCGATAACGCCTTCCTGTCGAGCTTTTCCCGGTGGCGCTCGATCACTGCCATGCATCCCTTCTCTGATGGATGGTCCCGATTAACTCTCAGGGTTTCGGGAGTTTCGATGTCCTGAATTCCTTGTCCTCAGGAACTCTGATTTCCTGATTCTCCGACTCCTTACGGATCTTTGACACGCATCCTATCTAAGATCCACAACTGCGGTCTCTTCTCGTAGCTCCGGGGTTAAACAGGCCTTGAACCCTTAATATTGAGACTCCCGATATGCCAACGACGCTTGATCCTTTGCCACCTGTCCTCCAAACAAATGACTCCGATTATGTCAGGGTTTCCAGTGTGGATTTACCCTATCTCTTGTCCAAGGGAATGCAGATTTCCCGATGCACCAAACGTCGTTGGTGCCTGATTTCTGCCACATGTCCTCTGCCAACGGATGGTCCAGATCTAATCTCGCGCTTTCCCAACTGTTGGGTCTCGGTTCCCACGACCTCAAGAAATCCGATTTCCCGATGGTCGATATCCCGATGGCTGTCGGGACTTCTCTCCTCTGTATGCGAGGTTAACTTCCCTGCAGCTCCTGAATATTTGACGATTGACGGGATTCCTGCTCAGATCTAACGGCCCAGATTTGTTCTCCTTGTGCGCTCCTCTTCCAGAGGCTAAACTCCATGCACCTTCTCCCGATCCAACGGCTGACGGGATTTCCGAGTGAGATCCGACGACTGTCGGTGTCCTCTTTCTGTCGGCTCCTCCTAAGCTCCTCCTAGACGTGAATATTCAACGATCCATATCTGTTCTCTCCTACCGATCTAACAAGGACTGCTGATCCTTCCTGAGCTTCCATGCATTCTCCCGACACTTGGAAGAATTTCACGTCTCAAAGGCCTCGACCTTTGTCCTCTTCCTCTACGAACTCCTCACTCTGAGTTCTCGATTTTGCGCATGAAAACGCTCATCCTCCTGAGCTTATCCTTTGCTCAAGAAAATTCTTGCCGAGCCCTCTGGGTATTCAGTAACCCAGCAAAGATCCTTAGATGGATTCTTCCTTCAACCTCCAGAACTCAAAGGAGTTCTCTTCTTCTTCCATGTCGGCTTGCACACTTTCTCAATGCCCTCCTGGCGGAGTATCTTCTCCCACAGAACGTTCAACAGTTCTGTTCTCCTGTGCGCTTACGCACTCACTCGATTTCCCCCCCTGACAGAGCTCTCATAGAATCCTCAGTGATTCTGGTCTTCTGTCAAACTCCCAACATAGTTCTTCCTCTGTGCACTCCTTGCACCGGCTCAATGCCCACCTGGAAAAGCTTCTCACATAATCCTTAGTGATTCTGTTTCTGTCTAAACTCACAATGGAGTTCCTTCAACTGCACCTTGTGTCTGTGCTCAATTCCCACTTGGCAGTGCCCCTACAGAACTCTTAAGAGATTCTGTTTGCAACTGTGTTTCAACTACACAACCTTACCTCCTGAGGTGTTCAAAAACCTCACAAGTCTTCTTCTCCTGAGTTGATGGTTCCAGCTTCTATGCCGCAACACGTCTTTGTCTGAACCCACAGTGTTCAGAAGTGAAACCTTTGTGCACGACTCTCAGAACCCTCAGCGTTCTGTCACACCCTCTTGGTGTGAAGCCTCAAAGACCTTCAACCTGAAAATCACACAAACTCCCTGCAAATGAATAACAAACATACATTCACTACATATACATGGAACACACACATATACCCATTCGACACAGAACAAGTGCAGGAAAACTATTGTTTGTATTAAAAATGTCAAATTGCCTGTATCTTTACAAGAGTGTTCTTGAGCTCCCTCTGGCTCTTCAGCTCTACCATCTACTTATCCCTCTCTCAAAATGAGATATCAAATCTCTTTTACCTGAGGGTCTCATCGAGCGCTTCCCTCCAGGTTCACCTACTCGAATAAATTACAATCAATGGATGTCTAGTCTGCTATCCATAACTAGATCTCAGTCGATCTAGCATTAAAGCCGATCCTATCTAACGCCTGCACAAAGGCACGAATTTCCTGGCTCACCAGCCTACAACATTTAATTACATTCATTTCAAATTTTAAATGAGGTCTACGCCTCCCTTCAACTTTTGAATGCGTGTGCGCTGACGTGGCTCGCTGGCTAGCTGGCTGATATGGAGAGATGCTCCTGCATCAGCATCTATGAAGGGTTTTGTGTACCCTTCCTTCTTCATATGTGCATGAGATTTCCACTTATATTTATCTTTAGATTTTTTATATTTGTGGCTTCCATCATGCACAGTGAGTGCATGTGCCCTTGGGCCTTTGATTGCACCCATGTTGATGAGCTTGGTTTGCTCTTGTGTCAAGGATTTGATAAAGTCCTCAAGAGAAGGCATCTTCTAGGTGGATCCAGAGGTGAATATGATAGTATGAAATGTGGATATGAATACAGAGAATTCAGGTCCAATCTTGGAGAGAATGGTGAGAACCATTTGTTTATCCTCCTTCGATTTATCATCCCCGCAAGCTTTGAGTTGCGACAGTACATCCTTGATTTTTGTAAAGAAATATTGGATATTCTTGAAGCTTTTTGGATCTAATGTGAGAAGCTCCAACTCTAGCATGTGTCCCCTCATCTCATCCTATTTTCCAAAGAGCCCTTCTAAGATGGTCCAAGCTTCATTGGGAGTCTTACAGGAAGATATATGAAAAAGGAGATCGGGAGAAATAAGACTGCAAATTGTTCCGAGTGCCTCATCCATGCGATTTAAGTACTTGGATTTTTCTATGGCTGATGTTGGTTCTGTATATGTTTTCATGTTTAACCTATACAACCCTATGAATCAGAGATGTATGGCTATTTTCTTCTTCCATGCAAAATAGTTGTAAGGTGTAAGAATGAATTCTTTTTAGAATTCCATCTTTTCTCTGTCTTCGATCTTTTGTACCTGCAAACATTTTTGGTGTAGCTTTTGCTTAGCAGTCTATCAGCTTTGATACCATGTAAATGTGTTGACTTGCAAACAATAGATATAGCTAAACAATGATACACACATTTGCAGAGAGAATTGGAAAAAGAAGAAGAAGGAGAGAAAGAATGGAAATAATTCTCATTAACTGTTGTGAATAATGGATAATTCACACATGATATACTCTATATAACTCAATGAGTTCGAATTGAGGTGAACCAAGTCAACATAGTGGTGATCTAGAGTGATATGGACACACACCAATAGTTATGGGAGTGAACTTCCACCTATTCTAGTCTCTCAGGCAGTTACGGGAGTGAACTGCCACCTAGTTGAGTTAACTAGTCAACTAGTCTTCAGTTAATTGACTGAACATAAAGTAGTGAGGAGTTAACTGAAGGAATAAAAGCTAATGCGCCACTTTGGTGATGATACCAAGACAAGGTCTAATTATCATGGTGATGATCCCAATGTTGCTTGGTGATGATCCCAATGCAACAAATAAACTCAACTCAACTAGTCAAATTGAAGTGTGAACTGAAAGAGAATATTCTCCAGGTGGAATATTCTCTCCTAAATATAGGAGACTCCAAAAATACAACTGTGCTACTGCATCAAGGAGGAGGACATAGAGATGGCCATCAAGGATTGGAACGATGAGTGGAGGATTCTAGTCCCGAATCCATAAATTCCTGCATATACGGACAATGAGGTAGGGCAGGGACAAACACCTTCCAAAGAGATAACAATGCCCAAGAAGCCAAGGATAGGTCAGAACAAGGCACAACAGAACAAAGGGGGGGCATCCAATAAAGGCACCCAGGAGGGGAATAATAACAACACCTAGGCGAGGAAGAAGAACAACACCTAGGTACATGAGAAACAAACTGAGGCAACACATGGAACCACATCGAGTGCTACTATGTAGGAATAATTCCATACCAAGAGGCCATTCATTGAAATAGGGGGTGTGCACAAGAAATCTAAGGCACACAGAATGCCACCAGAATACACGATCACGAAGGAAGATGTCGACCTTGTGGCCCAAATGGTCCAGGATCTCACTGTGGAGGATTTCGACAATGCTCAGCGCCAAAGGGACGGGATTGAGGAGGAGTTGGCATACATGAGGTAGCTCCTCCAACATATCAACGAGACACAGGGGGATAATAGAGGCATAGAAACTGTCCCATCAACATCACAGGAAAGAGCCGAGGCTGGATCAAGTGAGAAGGACAAGATCCAAACGACAACACAACTGAGCTCAACATTTCATGTCACACCCAACATGCTTTGCATGGATGAAATCATGGGGTAGACACCCCTGAAGGATTTGGACCAAATACTGTTGGTCATGATGCGGATACCAACCAAGTCCTTGTATAAAATTTAATTCAGCGTCGCGCAGGAGGTACAGTCACGTGCACACACAGACGCAGCAAAATTACAGTAGACAAAGGACAATCAGGACGAGTTGGAATTGGTACTTGAGCAGGATAAGATCGATACCAAATATGAAAAAGACCACGTGGATAGGATGGAGTAGGAATTGGCTGTAGCCTATTAGAAAATCCCAAATAGCATGCAAACGACAGATCTCATGGTGACACAAAAGATATATTAGATTGTGCAAACAATTGATCAATATAGGCAGGAGATCGAGCACCTCTGGGTGAAGCTCATACCTACCACTCCACCAGAGGTGAAGGAGCAGAGGAAGCAGGAGGAAACAACGTAGATAAAGGAGATAGAGAGAAAATTTCATGTGGTAATCGACTTGTTCGAGAAGGCAGCACAACTACGGATGAAGATGGAAGAGGGTGAATAGGTCTCGTAGTGGGACCATGTAGAAGAAAGGATAAGCATAGCTATCCAGGACCTCAAGCAGAGGTAGAAGAAAATGCCGATCACAGAGCACTTCAAAGAAGTGCATGATATGAAGAAACTACAGGAAGAACTCATAGTTGTGAAAACACAGAAGAAGGAGCGCCAAGCTCAAATGGAATCTCTCTAGGAGTGGGCAACAAAGGTCATTGAGCAGGAGGAAGAAGCAAAGAAGAACATGTCATAGAATCAAGCATAGTGTGTAGGGATGATCAATGAAGATATTGTAGTGAAGTTATTGGACACACTCAAAGAGAATACCATGCAGTATCAAATGCAAACAAATGAGCTCACAGAGAAGTTCCAGGCGATCGCATGAGATATCGAAGAAGCACACAAGGTTTAGGTGGCTCGAGATGAGCCACATGTTAGTGTTGGGGGCCTGTTGGATGTAGGCCAAATTAGAAAGAAAGACTATTTTTGGAAAAGAAGCATGCAAAAGGAAAAATATAGCTGGAAGGAAGAGAAACACGCGTGCATGCATGAAAGACCCAACGATGCTAAGGTTAGGGTTTTTGTAATGCATTGTAATGGATGGTGAGCCGAGGATATAAATTAGTACTTAGGAGAGAGACACACACGTGGGATAAAGAGGAAGAGAATTGAAAGGATTTTATGAGTCATTAAGTTGGTGAACTAGAGAATGCATGAGCGAATCGATCCTGAGGGTTAGATCACAGGTTGAGGAGCCTGGTGTGATCTAGTCATCATCGCAGGGATCAAGGATCTAGTGGGAGAGAAGAGGAACTAATAATTCAACCACACGTAGCGTGATATATTTATAGACTATAATAAAATATCAAGAGCCAAATATTTGTGGACGTAGCCCAAGAGGGGGTGAACCATGGTAACACTGTGTTATGTGACTGTATGAATGTGTCTTTGTGTCTGATTAATTGATGAATGTTTAATGAATGAAGCAAATAAGTAGATCTGGTATTTTACATGCATGCATAAAATAAATGTTATAACAAGATGTTAAATGGACTGAATAAAGGTTACGATGCCCAAGCACAGATCTCACTCAATCTTAGGTTGCAAACACCCAAGTCTTGCAACCACCCATAGAGCTATCTCAAGTGAGACTACAGAGTGCACTCTGTGCACTGCGTTGCCTTCTAGTTTACCAGAGGGGCCAATAGTCTTTAAGGGCTTTTGTTGGGGATCTTCTTATTTCTGAACCAGGGTCAAATTTTAAGGGTCAGCAAGAAACCAAATACCCCATAAGGAATCCTCAAGACCAGTAGAACAAGACTAGATAGATAGAGGAAAAACCATATCCATGGAGATGGTGGAAAATATGAAGTTGGAGACGACTGCACATGTGAATACATATAGGGTGTCGTGGTTTCAGAAAGGACATCAAGTCATGGTAAGTCGACAATGCAAAGTTGAATTTAAAATAGGTAGCTATAGAGATGAAGTTTTATACGATGTCGTACCTATGGATGTTTGTCATGTTCTGTTTGGAAGGCTGTGGAAATATGACATGAATTTCATACATGATGGGAGAAAGAACAATTATACCCTTGATAAGAATGGGTGTAAGCATATGTTTTTTCCAATAGAATACAAAGGAGGTAAATAAGAAGCTGGTCCTAGTATACTACTCATGAGTGGGAAGGAACACTTGAAAGAAGTCAAGAAAGAACATGAAATGTAGTTTGTTGTTGTAGGTAAGCCGAGAGTCATCTTTACAATTACTTCTATGGATTATTTTCCTGTGAAATTTCAGGAGTTATTGGATGAGTTTCTTGATATTGTTGTGGATGAGTTACCTCACTCTTTAACGCCCATAGGAGTATCAATCATCATATTTACCTTATTCTAGGAGTAACTTTTCCAAACAAAGAAGCATATAGATTGACCCCTCAAGAGAATGAAGAGGTCAAGAATCAAGTTCAAGAATTGTTGGATAAAGGTTTGATCAAGGAAAGTTTAAGCCCGTGTGCCGTACCAACTGTGTTGAGTCCAAAGAAGGATGGAGGTTGGAGAATGTGCACATATTCAAGAGCTATCAACAAGATAACCACCATGTATAGATTCCCTTTACCCAGAATCGATGATTTGATGGATTGCTTGAGTGGAGATAGTTATTTTTCCAAGATATACTTGAAGAGCGGTTATCATCATATAAGGATGAGAGAGGGAGATAAATGGAAGACAACATATAAGATAAATGAAGGATTCTATGAGTGGCTTGTAATGCCATTTGGCTTAACGAATGCCCCAAGTACGTTTATGAGATTTATGAATGAAGTACTAAAATATTTTATTGGTAAGTTTGTGAATGTTTATTTAGATGACATTCTAATCTTCAACAAGTCTGAAGAGGAGCATTTGAATATGGTGTTTAAGAGGTTACAGGAAGAGAAGTTTTTGGTGAATTTGAAGAAGTGTTATTTCATGAAAACAAAAATTATATATTTGGGGTTTGTAATCTCTTCAAATGAATTGAAGATGGATCCAAAGAAGGTGAGGGCAATAAGACAATGGCCTTCTCCAAGAAATGTGTTCGAAGTAAGACATTTTCATGGGTTGGTGAGTTTTTTTAGGAAATTCATCAAGAATTTTAACAGTATTTGTGCACCCATACTTGACACCATAAAGAAAGAGCATAAATATTTTAATTGAACAAAAGAGGTTGAGAAAGGATTTAGAGTGTTGAAAGAAAAGATAACAGAACAACCTATTTTAGTTCTGCCAGATTTTAAGAAGACTTTTCTGGTTAAATGTGATGCAAATGGAGTAGCCATTGGCGCAGTTTTAAGTCAAGAAAATAAGATAGTTACTTATTTTAGTGAGAATATGAATGATAAGATAAATTATTCCACATATGACAAGGAATTTTATGTTGTGATTAAAGCCTTGAAAAAGTGGAGACATTATCTTATCCCAAAGGAGTTTGTCTTGTATACTGACAATCATGATTTCCAATTTATAAATAGACATGAGAAGTTGAACCAAAGACATGCCAAATGGGTCGAATTCATGCAAAATTTTACTTTTTTTATTAATCATATTAGTGGAAGCGCTACAAAATTTGCATATGCTTTCAGCAGGAGATGTTTGATCTTGCAGGAATTTAAAGTGGAGACCTTGGGATTTGAACACCTCAAGGAGATGTATCAGGAAGATCCATATTTCAAAGAAGCTTATGAAGCATGTGAGAACCCTTTGTTAAGGGATATAAATCAGTGGATGGAGTATCTAATCCAAGATGAATTATTTTTAAGAGAAGTTGTCTTTGTATCCTGAAATGCTCAATGAGGGATAACTTGTTGAAGAAGAAGCATAGTGAAGGATTGATTGGACATGTCGGCCATGATAAAACATATGCGCAGTTGAGTTATTCATACTATTGTGCAGGTATGAGATATGATGCGAATAAATTCGTGGACAGATGCAAAATCTTCCAATATGCAAAAATAAAGCAACAAAAAATTGGATTGTATCAATTATTGCCTATTCCAAAGAGGCCATGGGATTCCATAAGCATGGATTTCATTCTGTAGTTGCCAAAAAACCAAAGAGGGAGTGATTCAATATTTGTAGTAGTAGACAAATTTTCAAAGATGTAACATTTCATACCGTGTCACAAAACCAGTGATGCTACTCACATAACAAACCTATTTTTCAAGGAGATTGTGAGATTACATGGGTTGCCCAGAAGTATAGTCTCGGAAAGAGATACTAAGTTTGTGGGAAATTTCAGGAGGATTTTGTGGAAGACGTTGGGGAAAAGTTTGTCTTTCAGTTCAGCATATCATCCTTAGATAGACGAACAAACTGAGGTGGTAAATCAAAGATTAGGAAATTTGTTGAGGAGTTTGGTCACTAAACATAACAGTCAGTGGGATCAAATTATACCCCAAGCAGAGTTTGCATATAATTACTCATTGAATAGGAGAAATGGTAAAAGCCCATTCCAGATAGTATATGGAATGCATCCAAGAGGAATTTCGGAGTTGAGAGATTTGGGACGAGATGAATTCCGAAGTGCAGGAGCAGAGGATTTTGCTGCAACAATGCAAAAATTGCATGATCAAATTAAATCATAGCTATAGGATAGCAACTAGAAATACAAGAACATAGTAGACCAGAAAAGAAGAGAAGTTAATTTTAGATTGGATATCAATTCTTATCACACTCGAGGAAGGAAAAATTTCTGAAAGGCAAATATAACAAGCTGAAGATGAAGAAGATAGGACCATGTAAGATCCTCAAAAATTTTTCTACCAATGCTTATGAGATTGAATTACCAGGGGACATTGGAATATCACCAATATTCAATGTAGTAGACTTATACCCTTACAATATGAATGATACAGAAATGACATATGGAAAGGAGGAGATTCAATTGAAGCAATAGATGCTCATAACAGAGAAGCCACAAATAGAGAATCTTTTAGATCAGAGGATTGCTAAGAATACCAGGATAAAAATTTACTATGAGTGTCTGGTTAAGTGGACAAAACAGCTGGTAGAAGATTCCAGTTGGATAACTGAGACTGATATCCAGAAGCATGGAAATAAAGTGGAGGAGCTCATAGACAAGAGTCCATGAATCTTTTTGTCCAAAGGAGTATGATGTATGAGCATCACCATCAACATTCAATGAGGCCAAGTGGATGACGAGTCAACATCCAGCGTGCACATTCATGCTGACTTGAATTCCAAGGAGAGCACGTCACCTTCATATTTTGAAAGTTATTGTAATTAAAGGCTCCATAAAGTTTTTGAAGTTTGAGCCATTGTATCATCTATGGTAGATGTATTTGCTCTTAATAATTGTAGAATTGTATGGATCTTGAGCATCGACTCATATCTATATTGTAAATTCTCATTTATTGTAATAAGACTTAGAGGTAGGATACTTAATTGTGATATGATAGCACTATAATAATTTGTAGGGAAGGCCTGAGAATCCCCTTGTGTATAAATATATGTAATCTATGCCCAAATGAGGTTGCTGAGTTTTATTTGTTGTTGTTGAAGAGAGTTGGAGAGGTTGTTGAAGAATATTGTAATTATTGCTAGAGTTCATCTTGATGAAGAAGAGAAGTGGACATCTACAAGAACACTTTGTAAATGATTTGTTGAAGGAATATAATAGAGGAGATTGGCTTCCAAATGTCTAGGTTTGATTATCTCTGAGGTCATTGTGTAATGTTGTGTTATTTTCTTTATATGTTTTATATGCTTGTGTGTGAATTTCATGATTAGATGAATGAACTGTTGATGTTCTTCAAGTTTCAATTGTTTCTCTTCTGAAAATTTGGTGTAAGGAGTGCACTGTGCCACACAAGGAGTGTGAAGGTCGAGTCATTGTCAGACTCATTTGCTCAGGAGAGATAGCGTGAAACTTTGAAGAGCGAGTGTAAGGAGTGCACATATACTCAGTGGAGTATAAAAAATGAAGAATACCCATGCAAGGTGTACACAGGGACAACACTTAGCCAAGTGTTGAAAAAGTATGAAGCAAGACGAGCGTAAGGAGTGCGCAGGAGGATTTTCTAAAAAAATCCAAGTTTGAAATCTTTCGAAGGTTTAGAAGAGAAAAAGGAGTGTGCTAGAGGTTCAAATCATATTGAGAGAGGAATATCAAGAGAAATCACAGGTAAAATCTCTTGAAGGAAGAGTCCCCTTTCAATTTCAAGGTGGAGTAGATGAGATCCGCTCGAGGAGGAGCCAAATATTTCATAGCCTTCATATCTGGGAAATTACTGTGAGTTTTAACCCTTGAAGTTCTTCGGACTTCACAAGTTCAGAGATTTTTCATGCTTAGACACAAAGGAGACAAGTTTCCCAAAGTCCCGGGATCCAAAGTGAATTTGGATTGTCCATCAACGAGGAAACATGTCCATAGATCGAAGGTAGTCCAAAAGGTCGACTATGCAAAAGTATTGAAGTGTGGCCATGAAAAATACCTAAGACTCGCAAAGTTCAAAAAGTTGAAGCACATATTGACCATTGAGAATGAGTACACATGTCAATAGATCTTGTACTTTGTGAGTCTAGTGGTCTGGGAGAACGGAGGTGAAAAGTATTGTGGTTCGAGAACTCCCGAAGGCCCAAGTAGATCTCGAACGTTGGTTGGGAGGGACACGTGAAGAGTGTATCTATCCTCGCTGATTCGACCTTCAGAGGTATTGTAAGTTGGAGCAGCCTGAACTCCCAAAGCTCGAAGTTTTGAAGCCAATCGTAACTGTTGGTTGTAGATGAGACAAGAACCATAGATCCATTTCCCTTCGAGAATTTAGGAATTTGTGAATTTGGGAGGAGGAACAAGTTGGGTGTTAAAAGGTTCTGAAGCCCAAATCCTAAAGAAAGCATCGACCATCGATCTAAGATAGACACCAACCATATGATCTACCCTTTTTGGCTGTTCATGGGTTCAGCCTTTGAAAAAGTTGTAGTGTGTTACTTTTGGAGCTCCCGAAGCACGGAGTCCCGTAGTCCTGAATTCTTCAGTAATTTCAAAGATGGCCCATGCTTTTATCCTAGGGTCATGTGGAAGACTTTATTGATGTATTAATACCCTCATGAACTTGATTTTACACATGGGGAAAAAAGGAAAGGCCTATGGAGAATTTTTTCAAGTGTTCAGAGAGAGCTCGAGAGCTAATTCAACTCCTTAGTTTGAATGATCCTAGACCGGGAAGTCGCGCGAGCCCCAGGAGGTGGCGGGGGTTTGCATCAATTTTTCTTCCCCTCTCCCCCTCTCACACTCTCTTTCTTCCTCTTTTTGTTCCCTCCTTCCTACATAACAAGGAGATAAATATCCTTGACCTAGACATGTCAAGAACTAGACCCAAACCTAGACATAGAAAGACCTACACATGGCAAGACCTGGAGCATGATCTAGACCTATATGATGACCATGGCGTAGATCATGACATAGACCTAGACCATGAACTTGACCACAACATAAATCTAGAGATATATTTAGACGATGACCTAGATCTTGAAATAGATCATGACCTAGGCCACAACATAAAGCTTGATATAGATTTATACGTTGATCTAGAGCTTGACGTAGACCATGACATAGACCCCTCCATTGAGGAAAATATATGAAATGATCTTACTCAAACATTTTCAGATCCTTCTTGGCTAAATCAAGATAAACGAGAATATCACCCTATGTTTATAGCCATCATAACTGATATCCTAATTCACAAGTATTATTTACAAGTGCTTAGGTTGTTTTTTTATAATTAAAAGCTTGTTGAAAAACTCATTTTTATGTAATTTTCTGAATATATCATATGCTGAAATAAATATGGAGACAGAAGTAAAGACACCAAGTCAATAATCAACACATATGAGACATAAAGCAATCCTTTATTTCATTCCAATTCATCAAAGAATCGTTCTCTTTACAAAAAATTCTTGAGAAAGTTTTGGACCAATGTCAAACTTAGATGTCCCCGATGAAAAATACAAAAGGACTTCTGATAGAAAATCAAAATCTGAACTTCAAAAGATGGATCATCTTGCCATAGATTACTTCCTACTAGACACTACACAATAGCCTTTGTCAGTCATGAAAAATAATTCACAAACAGACAAGTCTACACGGACTATCAAAGATAGATCAGTACCTCTGGAAAACAAGTGTCTGAATGATGTAATTCAACCTTGAATCTTGTTACCTACAATAAGACCTTGCTATCATAAAAAATAATTAGGCTTCTAATTTATTAAGGAATGAATGAAAAATAAATTATCTCAATAAAACTCAAGAGCAAATCTTAGTATGCTTCTCCTTCTATCCCCCTCTTGTTCCTCCCTATCCTTTTTCCTTTAAGAAAATTAGAATTGGTTGAAGTAGTTGAACTACTTCATTAGTTAAGTTAACTAAAAACTCAACCAAATTTTTAGTTAGGGGGAAAAGTTATAAATCATAATAAGGGTTTTTAAATAAATAATAACTAGTAGGTGGGACCCCTTGTGACTCCCCTTTAGCTTTTAACAATCATAACACAACTAGTTAATTAAACAAAACATCCCTCCTTGTGACTCCCATTATCACATTCATATTTGAAAATTCATCTCAATGATATTTGAAATTATTTTCAAAATATATTACTCATATATCCAAAGATACCATGCTCTCCAAAATTTATGAAGTCAACTATTCTCAACAATAAATAAATAAATAAAAACTTAAAATCCATATTTCCAACTTTGAGATACAATCCTTCCTTTGTTGTTGCTGTCACCTTTTGATCTCTTTGAATCCGCCTTTGGCTGTCATGAGAGTTTAGGCCTAATCACCGAGCCAACATCTATTTCATAAACAAAGAGAGTTCATGGATGGCGAAAAAGAACATACTTGTAACCAAAAATCCTAAAAACATGAGCTTGGTCGAGGAGTTCTTCCCTTGCCTAAAAAATCGGAGCTTAACCACAATGAACAAAAATTGAACAATATCCAAGCTAGGGTGATAGCCAGTGGAAGAGGTATGGAGTGACGTGCAATAAATGCACGTCGCTTCCATCCTTTACTCATTCAATTACTTAGTACACGCCAACCAACCTTCCATTTATCCATTCAATTAATCCATGCATCAAAACCAACATCCATTACGTGCCAACTGTGCCACCCTATATCACATTAACCATTGTCAAACATACCATAATGCATGTCGAATGTGCCTTCATATAACTCAATACATCGAATAAGCACTAACTTTGTTCACTAGGACTAACAATAATCCTTTTAATTTCATTTGCATATAATGTAGCATGGCATAGTATGGTATAGGATAACTTAGTTCCTTTTCCTTAGATTTTTCCATAGGCCTCTTTTCTATTTTCTATTGCTCTTATTTCCTCTTATAACTAAGATGTGTCTTGTGTAGGTACAACATGTGATAATTCATGGCTTAAAAAACAATTTCTTAACCATGAATATAAGCCATTCATATAAATAATTTGGAGCTTAGAGCACGAAACCCACACATAGCATGCATTATCCATCTGTCATTATATCACAAATAAAACTAAGATATCATCATCAATCAAGTAGAACCTTGTAAGTAGTTTCGAACATCAGTATAAAAATCAAATAAGAACCAGACCTGATCCTCCAATCTACAAGGGGGTCCCACCTACTAGTATTACATATATCATTAGCTTATAATATTAGGATTTAGCAATATTTTGCGGGCGAAATCCTTGTTGCGATTTTTATTGTCAACAAACTGGAGACTCCACATGGAATTTTTTTTCCAATAGATTTAGAACTCAGAACTCATGGCTTCACAGACCGAGAACAACAGATCAAGAATATATAACTAGGAAGATTTTTCAACAGGGGAAAGTGATAAGATTTAATGGAAAAATGACGGGAATTTAGGAATAACTCATGAAAAATGTTAAGTATGAGGGGGTTTATCCATGTATGCATAATCATTCAACCGAAATCTACTCTTTACTTCAAGGAGAAAAATTATGGGCTTGCTCTTTTAAATTTTCAAATGGATGAAGAAATGGAAAGAAAAAGTGGGAGATAACCAATTTTTTTATAAGGCAGCAGTGAAGCAGATAGCAAATTCAAGAGTTCTTTTAGGGGGAACATCGTAACAATTGTGTAAGATTGATTGTTATTGACTAACAATAACTTACAGGAGTATCACTGTGAAAAAATGATCCAACATCTTATTCTTGACCAAAATCAATTAAAGAGGAAAAGGAAATAAAAATCATAACATAATTAAAATTGCAGAACTTAAAACAACAGAGATAAAATGATAGAATGTAAAAGCAATGTGAAATTGTTAAAAATAGAAATCAGAAATCAGACTACTATAAAGAAGAAATGAAAAACAATAAAAATAAAAAATGAAGGTAGAGCTAGATTACTATAATACAAAAAATCCAAACAATGATAGAACTTTTCAAGTTGGTTCCATGTAATGTTTCAAGTGAGAAATGTTAGTGCTGTAAGAAAACAATCACTCATGTAAATATTTTAGAATATAAGAATTAGTACCCAAGACAAAAGCGATCTTGAAAGGACCCAGTCATAATTTTTGAAATTTTGAGACCATTGATGGTTCTTTAGAGTATATGATTAGATCATCAAGATAAATATGAATGTTGATCAATTCGTGAGGAGTTATCTGAATAGGTCTTTTAAAAGTGGTACTTGGATCAGATAAGACAGAGATCATATGGTCATGAGCCAGAGTACCCCAATCAGTGATAAAGCTAGTTTTGTAAGCCTCTTCCCCTTTTACCTTGATCTGATTGTAACAAAAAAAACCGTCAAGTAAGGACATCATCTGTGACCTCACAACTTGTTGTAGAATCATTTCCATATCAGGGAAAGGGGAAGGATTTTTCATAATATCCTGATTGAATGTGTGAAAATTAATGTAGAAGATAATATGATCAGTGACCTTCGAAACAAGTACTAATTTGGAAATCCATTCAGGGAACTTAACCGGAAAGGTGATTCCATCCTTCAATAAATTTTCCAACTCCCTTCGAAGAGTTGCTTTCAATGCAGGCTCGATAGGTCTTTGTTTTTTCCTAACTGGTTTTATGCCTTCCTCGAGGGAAACGGTATGATGTATAAGACCAGGATCAAAACCATGAATATCCTCTTAAGACCAAGTTAGAAACATCTTGGAATTCACCAAGTAGCTTGGCAAACTTCAATTTTTCTTCATCAGAACATTGGGCATCTATTTTAACATCCTTTGGAGGTTCGGGTGTCTCAATGTTCAAGGAGAAGGTTTCACCCACCTTCCCTTTTGACTCCTCTTCTTTCTTTTTCTCTTTATTTCCTACATCACTCGATGAAAACAAACTTTCTAGGGGATTCATACCTTTAGGAATCTTGTCATCTTCTATGGATATAATTTCCTTGGGCTTAAAAGGTTCATTTTGAATGAAAGCACAAATGCTCTCATCGTTAGGGAAGACCTGCCAAGATTCTATATTGTCAGGGATGTATGGAAGATATAGAGATTGAAAAGTACAATCAGGCCTATGTGGAAGAAGTTGTCGAGTAGGAGAGGCTGCAAAAAAAGCTAACCGATCAGCCATCGAGTTCAGTTCCCTCTTAACATGAGTGATGTTGAAAGATAATAGATTTGAGATAAGTGCCCAAATAGTTTAGGTGTATTGTTTCATCAACTTGTTGCTAGGGGATTAAATATTATGTATAAGGTTCACAACAAGATCAGAATCCCCAAAAACCAAAAGGTGACCAAAACCAATATTATAGGCATTTTCAATTCCTAGTAATAAAACTTCAAATTCAGTGACATTGTTCGTGCAAGCAAACTCCAATCTATAAGAAAAGTTATGGATTTTTACTACAAGAGAAATCAAGATAATGCCAACTCCAATACCTTCATTAGAAAATGAACCATCGAAGTGCATGTGCCACATACTATTATCTAAATCAACTTGTTCCAAGGGAATGTTATCCTCCTCAAAAAAGATGGAGTACACTCCTAGGTCTTCTTCGATATAGTTTACATTAGGTTGTGGGACACTCTCTATGTAAGGTGAAATCCTTCCCTCTCGAAGGACTATAATGTTTTTACCATTCTGAGGAATGAATAAATGTGTTTCGTTGAGTGAGAGGTATCCACCTATTAAGGCTTTCCAATCTCTTCCCAAGATGATTGAGTAATTTCTTATTGGCATGTCAATTACCTAAATGCTAAGGGTTGTCCTTATTTCATGGTGTGAGCACAAAACTAAGGTCACATCTTTAATATCACCTATGGTCATTTGTTTTAGACTATTATAGGAGAGCATTCTACTGGCGTTTTCATTTGTACAAGACAAGCCTAGCTATTCCATAATAATCTTTGACATCACACTTGGGCTCGAACCGCCATCAATGAGGCAACAATGGGAGATTTTATCCATAATATTTACAAAAATATAAAAGGGGTATTTTTTACAGGGTATCTAAATTTATGTAGACCTACTTTATTTACAGACGAATCCTCTTCATTCATATCTTCAGAGAGGTTGGCTACAATAGAAGCCTTTCCTTTCATGAATTGTTTCAGATGCCTCTATTTTTCAGGGACGACAACCATGTCCAAAAGGGTGGCATCTGCTTTGATGTTGGCCATTTGATTCAAAATATTGTATTTGGAAGAGGGGGAGTTGTTTCTTGACTGTCAGGAACCTTAGGAACATGAACCGTAGTAGCTGGTGAAGATGATATTGGGCTAGAAGAATTGCAGGGAGGATCATATTTTCCCTTGGGAGCGTAGTATTTGTTCCTAGTATTGATGATCATGACATCTTCTGGCTCTGCAAAATCTAGGACAACGATGGTAGTTTCTAGTATTTTACCAAGGATCTTATCTCTGGCACTCCTCCTTACCTCACAAGTGGCTTCCTTGTGGTGTTCCTTGCAAAAGTTACAACAACTTCGAGGAAAGATAGCTTTAGTCTGAAAATTATTTTCAATTGGATTCCTAAAGGGGGGTGCAGAAGAGGATGAAGTTCCAGGGGTGAGAGGGGAGACAATTCCTTTTCTCTAATATGATATCATATGATTATTCATATCTTGTAT
This sequence comes from Picea engelmannii, assembly GCA_009831015.1. NCBI lineage: Eukaryota > Viridiplantae > Streptophyta > Pinopsida > Pinales > Pinaceae > Picea > Picea engelmannii. Next base: position 264,772 of record ML787561.1, read on the forward strand.
TAGCTGTAAGAGGGTGGACATGTCTGTCTGTTTAACCGATTCTCCCCGAGGAAGACCTATTTTTTCAAGCCATTCTTCATACTCTAAACAAGTATGCAGAGCGGAATCGAGAATATCAATGGATTTTTCCTCAAACCTATGATGATAGGGGGGAGGTAGTGCATTGTAATAATGCATGAAAACAGCTTGGTTCTGAGGTCAGATGATGTTATCGGACTAATCGGTAGGTGCGGACACTAACAGATCTCCCTAGATCCACCTGGATCTAGAACAAAACAGGATAGGACAATACTCTTTCCCTAAGTTGGAATCATTGAATTTGCTAATAGGAAGGAATATATAACATACCTTGATATCACTTCCTTAGGTCTCTGTTGATCCCGCTTCGCTCCGGTGCTCTCGTGAAGTCAACTCCAAGGCAACACAAACCAACCAAAGTGAAGATAGTAAAATATATTCAATGTCAACTTATGCATACGATCAAGGAATTACACAATAAAGTAAGAGAGACATTATGGGAAAGGGACATGCCACTGTATCATATTAATTGAAAGTAGAAGATACAACTTGATCATCTTGATGTTGCAAGCTTCCTTTCGGTGGCTCTTGGTTCCAACACACACACTTGTTCTTGAACTTGCATGAAGAAGATCCAATATCTCTTGATAGACCAACTAGAGTCTCCAAGCTTCTGTCACAATAGGGTTCTTCACACAATTATTTCACCAATTCTTCATTCAATCTTGCTTAACCTTTTCCATGAGAATCCTTTCAATATATAGGAGAAGGTGAGATGGTTACATGGATGAGGATGATCCCATCAAATCTGAGAAGTCAGTAAAATGACAACCATATGAATGCCAACTCATTTTCTATAAGATTCCCTTCTAGAACCCTCAAGACCTCTTCTCCTTTCCAAGCTTAAAAATAGGTTCGCATCCTGTGTATGGAGCAAACTGCGAGAAATTCGCACCCTAGATGAAGGAGGCCTGCGAGAATGAGGCAGTCTTGCACCCTAGGCTATAGGCAGCCTGCAAACTCACTTTAAAAATATGTTTTCTGGAAGGAGACAAGTGCCATTTTTCTCAGGAGAAAGTTTTTGTTGGGAGCTTGAATACACCCTTGTTAAGATATCCCCAAGATGACCAAAATCATGTGTAACAGAATTTCCCCCAAAGTATGAGGCCGGAATCTGTGATAGTTGAAATACTTTGTAAACTGCGTGCGTGTGTCAGAAACCAGAAGCACACCTAATCAGAAACCTGCAAACAATCAAGCATCTACAAAATATAATACCAGTTCCAATGTAGGCATTCCCATACTCAGATCACAAATGGATGACATCATGAACTTAGGTCATGGCCACCAATCATACACTGTGGATCCATGCTGTCAAAAGATATCACATAGCCACCAGGAATACATTGTGGATCTATGCGAGAAGACTCAAATGGGGATGACATAGCCACATGTCATACAAAGTGGATCTATGCATCGACAAATTATACATATTCCATCGCAACTTGGATAAAAAAAGATGAGACCCAGGGTCTTCAATC